>JAVLVB010001185.1:259004-275501 GCA_032876305.1 Orestias chungarensis
CACACACACACACACACACACACACACACACACACACACACACACACACACACACACACACACACACACACACACACACACACACACACACACACACACACACACACACACACACATACACATGAATGTGCTGCAGAGATATTCCAAACACTGAAAAAGAAATAAAAAGGGAGGGGATCTTTTTTTGCTTACTGTTGAGGTCACGGACGCCACTGAGCATCTTTGGGCGGTAAATTCTCCTGGAGTTGGTGTCGGAAACGTACAGCTGTCCAGTCACTGGGTCAGTGGCCAAGTAGTAGCGGTGAGCGGGGTTGTTACTGTGGATAACAGGGGAAACACAAACAGGCACAGCATTAAAAAGAAATATGTCAGACTTAAGGAGCTCCATGACAGTTAAAAAATGTCTGTGGTTAGGGATAAACACCTAATAATCACATTAATTCACATTTGAAGACGATAAACAAACAAAATAAAATGGTGGGGATGTAGAGGCTTTTGGAATATAGTGTTATTTATTTATTTCAAAACTCTTATGTATTTTTTTTCCTGTTTAGAGACATATGGAATAAAATAAGGATGGAGCGCAGTAGGCTTAGGCTACTTAGGCTTAGAGCTGACCTGCAGGAAACAACTAAGCAAATGCTTTCCCTTTCTCATCATTATCTCTGACTGATTTTTCATTTTCATGACTTATTTTTCAAAATTTGTAGTGCTCTTTTATATCCTACAGATATCTCTACAGAAATGGTGGATAGTGCTGACATACCGTAAATGACTCGGGGTCTACCACTGATCTCGATGTTGCCCAGAAAAATAGTATGAGTGACATTTTCAGAAACTTGTCCTGCTGCTTTTGAGGCTCAACTTCATTGATATCCCTTTGGCTACATGCAAGGCAATCTTGCTCTACTATATACTTTTCAAATTACAAGAGACGACAACACTTTACTTTCTGGTAATGCTGATGAAACCACTTTGCTTTTAGATTAAAAAAAAACAAAACAAAAAACAAAACATACCACCACAAACCTACTGTGAATGAGTCTGCAGCTAAATGAGAGCTGGAGATCTTAACAAGCTGTTGTATCTGGCTGAAGGCCCCAACAACAGAGCTGTCATCTCCGACAACGGCAAGGATTCTAAAAATCTGAAGCAATTCCAAAGAAAACAGGCTATTGTAAAACAGAAACATCCAGGCAGACCAAAGAGAACATCGAAATATCAGGCCAGAAAACTGAAAGTAGTACGCTTTGAAAGAAGATGCACTGCAAAATAAATTAAACCATTGGCAGAAACATGAGTCCATGTTTTGTCAAGGTTCCAGTGAGAGATAAGAGACATTGTAATGGATTGTGGCTGATTGGCTAAACATAGGATTTGGTGATGAATTCCAAATCTGTATTGGCTAAGAGTGAGATGCTGGACCTTATTAATGAAACATACATGAATGGCTGCCTGAAGAAAACAAGCCCATCTCTACATTATAAGGTTGATATCAACTTTGTTGATGAGGATTATAGTTTTTAAAACAACGGTGTGTCTATCGAGTGCAAAAAAAGAAGGAAAAAAAAAAGTTTCTAGAGAACAAACTGAATGAGCAAACTGCTTCTCATCAAAAGTGTAAATGTATGTGGAAAAAAAAACAGGCTCCATCACGCAGAGCTGTTACACCAGAAGCTTGGATGCTGACAGTTTTGGTCCCAGCAGATGGCCACTTCTACTCTGCAGGGGCCTTTTTATAGAGATCTCTTTTTGTTGCGCGGTTTTAGTGTTGCCACAAGATTTCAAACAAAAATGGTATTGTACTGACAAATGTACGTCCTTAAATTACAAAAAGGGCTTAAAGTAATTTAAAAGTTGGGTTTAATTTATTTCCATCTGCGAAAGAATTCAAACAAAGACACAAAAGTCAGATGGGATGCAAAAAAGAAGGTAGTTTTAATGTTCACATGCAATGGAACATGAAACGATCGGTTTCTTCCTCACTTTATCTAAAGATTAATTGCCAGCAATGATAACAATGCTATATAATGCAAAAAAATGTGGTATACAAGGCAAGACGTTCAGCTCCTAAATAAAACCGTTATGCCCAAATGTCAATGTACTTATTCAATATCGCTAAAAGCTGGTGGAGATTGGCTGGCAGAGGTGAGGGAGTTGTGCGTTTCTGCCAACTCTTTAAATTCCCCAACACTAGTTATAAGTAGGTTTGCCTTTGATTTAATGAGCACCATCACTTTTGTGTAGCACGGTTTGAGAAGGCCTGCTGCACTGTCATGTAAAAAGGCTGTATGTGTTTTGGCCTCTGGCCTCGAATCCCAGTGGTCAGTAACAATCAGGAGACGAGGACGGGGTGTTAATTAGGACAGCTAAAAATAAACAGGCAGGTTTAAAACAACTGAAGAACAACGCAGCGTTTTATGTTGGTAGAAAAAAACAGATAGAAAACTCGCTGCTACTAGCACTGGAAGATAAGACTTAATTAAACTGAAAAATGATGTGTTTAAACATAAACCAAGTTAAAAAATGAAGACATTTTGATTTCGTTTTACCTATCTACAAGTCACAAGTCCGAATGGAAACATGTTGACAACTTTGGCTACCAGTTTTATATTTGATTACTCCACATTTTATGAACTTCCTCCACTTCACATTTCAACATGTCAGCGTGTTTCTCAGAACAAAGGATGAATTATTCTTTAAAAGATTTCTCACACCGTGGATCTATTTGGAGCTGAAAGAGGATGCTGACATGTGGAAGGCACTCTATTACCCAAACATGTCAGGGCTCAATAAAACATAGAAGGGGAAATGGATGCAAGGGCTGAAGCAAAGAGCAAAAAAAAAAAATCAAAGACGCAAAAGTGAGAAAGCAAGAGTACAGAGGAAGGCACTGATGGAGTGTGAGGGGGTGAAGGGTGCAGCACAAATGAGTCATGTTAGGAGACACGAAAAGAATGGTTTTTTTTGAAAAATGAGGAAAGAAAAACAAGGATAAAGCAAAAGAAGATAGAGTATTCACAACAGCAGGAAGTAAAACAACAAAATAACCGAATGAGGCGAGGGCTGAAAGTCGCAAACATGCCTATTCTTAACCTGAAGTGAGACGAGTCATGGAGCAGAATCCACTGTGTTTTAGAGAATGGACAAAACCCAGAAGGTAAAGTGTGGTATATAAAAGAAGGATGATGGGAAACACATAAGATGCACTTCATCTGGATTACCTACAACAAAGCATTACTGTGGGTCAGGAAATTGTATATTCATTTTGTCCTTTGATCTTACAAGATTTTAGAAGTTATAATATTGCAGCCTAAAATTCAACATAAAAAACAACATATATCTGCTTTATTATATCATATATACTTTATTTCTAAAATGTAGGACATTGTATATTGCCTAATTAGAAATACAATAAGTTCAGCAATTATTTAAACAATATAAAATATATACAGAGAGTAAAACCATTGTTACATTTCAAAATTCATAAACAAAATGATTTTTTTACCCAGTTCACAGCTGGTAAAACTGGTTCATGCTGTCCACTCATTCACTATTTACTGCACCACACAGGCTTTTCAGGTTTTTCTTCGGCTTACTTTAGGGCTGAGCAATTTTATTAAGAACGTTAGGGATCCCAGTTTTAAATGTACAGTTGTTGTCGTTGTTTTTTTTTCTGGTCATCAATGTACACTACAGTATAAAACACAACCTAAACAACTAGCTTATTGTAAGGAAATAAAGGAATGAAGAATTTCTGCAAGGACCTTATAGGAAATGCTAATATTTCATAAACAGAGCATGCTGGTGGGTGGAAGTCTATGTTGTTATTATTAATAAGCTACAATAAGCTAAATACATCGCTATGAGCCCATCACAGGTCACAGACTGAAAAGCTCAATTTTATCCTTTCACTGTCAAATGGAATAATGCACCAAATCACCTCTCAGAGCTTATAAATAGGCTTGGCTTAATATCAAATAACTTAGCAAAAAGATTATGAGAGCTGAGTCAAATGCTACAAGTCTAGGTAACGTCTTGCGGATGCGGTTATATATTTATTTCAGTAGTAAGCATGATTTCATTACAAGTCTGAAACTTAAGTCACCATCTATGACAAACAACAGAACAGCTTGTGATTCGTTATCTTTTTCACCAGTTTGATGTAAGATATTGTTAAAACTGTAAATAGCAATTCCATCCAAATGTTAGGACGCAAGATGTTCAAGATTTTAACGTTTTTAAACATTGTGTAGTGAGAAACTGGTAGGTGATTATTATTTTTTTGTGCTATCGAAGGTCATTTCCAAAGAAAATGATGCAGTTTGATTATGTTACATCAAAGAGGCCTCAGATGGAAGTAGAATGCTTTGGGACGTCCAAGACTGCCCAGCTTGCAGCAGGATGTCTACGCCTGTGTCTGACATGTCTACGCCAAACTGACAGCAGTGCAAAGTTTGCCCCAAATTGGTGGGAGGTGATTGTGAACCAAACCTTTTGAACAACAGCCTTGTAATAGCAACAAAGAAGAAGAAAAAACGTTGAGAAAGACTGTACATGAGGATTTGTGGAAGATTTGTTTAAATAATGGAAAACTATGTCTGTAGAAGTAAATTTGAGCTACCGTGAGCTCTCTGTCATTCGAACTATGAATGTTAGTATATTTACCAGGCTAACCCTAAGCATTAAACAGAGAAGAATGGGTCAGTCTATTCTAATCTTTAATGTATTTGGGGATACATGTTTATTTTGTAACCTATTAATTGTCTTTAGTAGTTCTTGTGCCAGCAAAATAAGACTATCCATCAACCAACTAAAAGAAAACTCAAGTTCATAATGAATTACTTTATTGTTAAAAAAGCTAACAAACATAATTTCAGTCTTTATTTATCTTGCTTTTAACAGTTCAATTTCTTTTTAGTTTTCATTGTACACATAGTTTTTAAAAACGTGGCTGCAGAAACAGACAGAAGGCAGAAAATAGACAACGGGGACTTTTGGTCCCACTATAGATCACCAAGTGTAACAACATTAAATTGGACGACCCAAATGCAGAAGGGAGGCCGGCAGCTGAAAGTCAATAGTTTACTTCAAAGTTGGGAAAAAACAACAACGTCGAGGGTGAATCCAACATTATAACTCGAGGGGGGAAACAGGAAAGAATGATAACAAGAGGATCTGACAAAAAAAAAAGAAGAAAACAGTCGCCTGACTGAGAGATATTTATGCAGGACAGTTGTTTACTGAACCAGGAGGAAGTGGTGGATTAGAACCTAAGTGTAGCTGTGAGGGAACGGAAGTGACAGAAGCTAAACTGAGGAAAAGCAAGAAATGCTTGTTTGAATATACAGGAAACGTAAGAAACAGGAAATAAAAAATCTAAATATACGCACACATGCATCCCCCAAACTGGAACCACACAAGAATCAGGACGCAGAGTTTTTAATTTTGTACTACTTTCTGGCTTTATAAACAAGGAAGGCTATAGCAGTCTAAGCCTATCTTGCTATAGGCTTAGACTGCTGGAGGACAATCTGACCACTTCTCTCTCTGCTACTTTCTTCCTTTGTCCAATCTACTTAGTCACCGTTATTTCAAACTTGTTAACCTTTTGTTTTCTCTTAGGGTTCTTCTCTCCATAGTAACCACACCTGGGCTGGCGTTCTGTTAGCTGAGACAGCTTCTTGGATGAGAGCATGGGCTGAGATGCTTCCAGTGACGTTCTACAACTGCTGCTATAAACTCTTTTATTTCAGTATCCTGTGCTTCTAATTTAGCTTTCTGTCTTTTCAAACCCCCAGTCGGTCGTGGCAGATGGCTGCTTGTACTGAGCCTGGTTCTGCTGGAGGTTTCTTCCTGTTAAAGGCTAGTTTTTCCTCTCCACTGTCGCTACATGCATGCTCAGTATGAGGGATTGCTGTAAAGTCAACGACAACACAATCCGCCTGCTGATTCCAGAGGAGTGAATGCTGCAAGTCAATGACTCGATGCAATCTGCTGGGGTTCCTTAGCTTGGAAACTTTTTCAAATTGATTTGTTAGAATGTATCTTTGATTTTAATTGATTTTCTGTGAAGTGCCTTGAGACGACACCTGTTGTAAATTGACGCTATATAAATAAACTGATTCTTCTTGAAGATATATGGGGTTTTTTCTCCTCCAGCAGCCATTTGTGGCAGGGCAGCCAGAAATACTAACAAATTATGTCTATTTTGTAATGTCAATATGGCAAACTTTTTCAACAAGAGCTTGAACCGGCGCATACAGCAATCCAAACATCTGATTGTGTTCTTTAAATCTAAATAAATAAAAACCCTCTAGTCTAAATGCTGAGTTCGGTTTGTGTTCAGGCTGCAGAGTGCATTTTAATCCTTACAGATTTGAAATGCAGCAACCAACTCAGCAACTGAGTATTTGGTGGATGATTCATAGTATAACTTCTTACTACATACAATACCTCAAAGGTACCAGTTAACCTAAGTGGTGTGTCAGTTTTTTAAAAGTTAAAATCTCAGTTTGAGACCGTGTAATTTTAGCTCAAAGTATATCAACATATTAAATGTTAATTATGCCCGACACAATGTGGTAAATTAGTGCAAACAATTTCAAATCAGTGTGGAAACGCTTGTTGTCCTGGATTTTGTAGTAGGACTGTGATAAGATTAAGACACACAAAGAATTATTATTTTTGCTATATTTTCTAACTGCATCGGATCGCTGAGGTGAGTGCATTTGCACAACATTAATTTATTATTTGGTTGTCGCATTACTACTGAGACATTTGAGAAGCACTTCCGTATAAATCATGTATGTGTGTGCTAAATACAAGTACGCCTGAAAGTTACAAATGTTACCAATGCACAATATAGATAGGTACCAGCGTTTATGGAAGAAAATTCATCTTATTTAGCACAAGTTTTTTTCTCGGAGTGAAAAGCGTTGTTTATATCTTATAAAATACAGTTAGGTTCATTAACTATTTAGCAAGTTGAGTTTGCGCAAGTATATCATACAGGATAAGAAAAGCACTGAACCTATTCAATTTTTGCTTAGAGCCTTTTTTGTTTCTCATATTCTATAGCTTCTATAGATTTTTCCAAAACTCTAGGAAAATAACCCAAACAAACTTGTATAAATCTCAGGTTTTTACGAAGTGGTGCTCTTGAAATCAAAAGCGTTGACGTTTTTGACAGTTCCAAAAGTAAATAAATCATAGAGTGGCAGCCTGACTTAGCTGTTGATCGGGGGGCGTAAGCTACAGTATCAGTGGCTAAGGAAGGGACAGCTGGAATGTTATTCAATTAAAACTGGGTTTTTGTTTTTTTCTATCAAGCACTGAGTCTTCATTCAGGAGATTTTACCTGTGCATCTTACATGTTGGCCCTTTAAGGAAGAAACCATAATTTACAATACAATTGCATATGGGGCTGGATTTTTACATTAACTCTATTAATATAACATGTCCATCTCCCTATGCCAATTAAATACATAGACAATACATCGACAAATATTCTTAAACATTTAAATCACACTGATTAGAATGAGTGGAGTCTCTTGCATCCTTGCCTTTTCACATTTTTACTTGTGCACTAGTACATTCTGCAAGCCCATAATATAATGTTTCTTTAAAAGCTGCGACAAAACAAACTGATTACGCTAAAAAAACAAAGAAACATAATGACCCTTAGAGAAACAAAGATTGGGAGACTGAGCAGAAAGAGACCAGTAACAAAGCCTTAAACCAAACCAAGTCTCCTCCTGCCAACTTCTCTCCTTGTAGGTTCTCCTTGCTAAGAGCTGCAACTAACGCGACACTTTGCTGTTCATGTGAGCTGACAAGCAGTCGATGGGGCTTGATTTTGTGTGAAAACAGGTCAAGACAAGAAGAAGAAAGGGAGTGACAGCAAAGGAGAAAGGAATCAGGAAAAAGCAGGATGACAGCATTTCATTTCAAGGCTCCTTCTCATAGTCCTGACAAAGTCAATTACATGTTTGTTTCACTCAGCCGGGTAAAATGTGGCCATTATAGACAAACGCAAGTCAAAGAGAGATCAACCAGGAATCTGATATTTAAAATAAGCTGACACCACAATAAAAAAGAAAAGTTATTAAAATGCGTGAAAAGGTTGTTAACCCCTCTTACCTATGCCTGAAATCTTTGTTTCTTTAACACAGTGCAAGCAAAGGCAAGGAAACACAGAAGAGACATGAGTTAGTAGACAGCTTGATTGATTGACTTACGAGAGAAATCACTAAGAAACAAACAACACAACACACTGAGATCATGCTTCACAGAAATCACTGGAAGAAAGATTTTAGACGGATGTTAAGAGTTTGAAATTTAAGACACAAACAACACGAAGAGTGAGCATGGACGAAGTGGATTTGAAAAAGTGTGACTTTAAAGCACTGCATGATGCTGCAGGTTGGACCTTTACTTGTAGGGTTTGCCCTGTTTTAAGATGTGAGGAAAAACCAGTGATCCTCTCTCCGCTGTTACCTCAGCTCCATGACACTGCTAACATTCCCAGAGGGGTAGATCCTCCTGATGTAGTTGAAGTCCCCGACAAAAATGCTGCCCTCCGCTCCACAAGCGAGAGCCAGAGGCGCCAGCAGCTTGTTGCCCTCCGCCTGTCCATTACAGCTGGGGCAGGAGATGCTGCGCCGGCGACCATTGCCTGACCAAACAAGTACAGATTTAGTTTTAATTAATGAAATCCTTATTTCTACAGGATAAATACGTGATGCAATCAGGAAATACGGTATCACTAAAATATGTTTGTGTATCACTGATTTAAACTGTTTTTGCTTTTTTTCCTTTACATGTTTGAGATCATCAAACTATTTTACATTTTAGATAAAAGCTTCCTTGAGACCAACTTTACATGGTGAAAAGTGCCATTGGCCTTTTTTATTCCATTTGTTTTCATGGCATGATGTGTTAGTTTTTGTGATAATTATGTCTATTTCACCTGTGGCTAATCATAGTTAAATCGCGATTTTACATTGATTTATACATAACCAGGTTGGTTTGGAAACATTTTATCACTTAAATAAACCATTTTTTTAATTTACTGAAATTAGGATTAATGATGTAAAAAAAACTCAACTTTGACAACAAAAAAAAAAAAGAGAGGCAATAACATACATAATCTGACAGGACAAAATGCATTTTGACTGCATTGACGCATACATATTCACTGGCCTGATAAATGTTGTTCATCAGTATAGATTACGGCTACTCTGAGGGACAGTGATAACATAACCTGACAACATGAGGTGCGATCCACGTCTGTTTTCTTCGTACCTCTCCTTTTAATATCTGCCTTCTACTCTATCTGATCTTCTGCATTTTTATGTCTTGTGTGAGCTTTCACTGCTGTAAGACTTTGTCCAATATTGCAGCACCGTTCAAATCACAACTTTTGAACTCTCATAATGTAATAGCAAAGAAATGCTGCGATCCAAACAGTTCAGTGCAGTCTATACTTACCCATAATGCTGCTGATGACTGGGGGCTGCTGGGAGATAAAGACATTCTCACCATTTCCTTTATACAGTATACCTAGGAGACACAGGATGTAGAGGTTAGTTAAGAGTCAATCGGAACCCAAACAGCAGCAGATGTGAAATAAAACTGATAAATCAGGTTGGCTGAGATAACATTAGGCTCTCCTCAGGTATCAGCTAGATAATTATAGCTGAGCATTGTGCAGTGCCTCCTTAAAACAACAGAGGAACTTGGAGAGACGATCTGATCAAGCATGCGCAGAGGTCGGACCACCTGGCCTTTTCAACCCTTCATGATCTGAAGGGGGAAAATCTGTGGGCCCATCTGTAGGCCTTCAATGCTTGTCAAGACTTGCTCCATTTCAGTTTAACGAAATATTGCATTGAAAAAAAAAAACATAAATAAATTGACCCGGAGGCTGTCAGAAATTAAACCTTTCTAGATGATCTTTCTGTGGTCAGTCAAAATGTCTGAGCTTCCACTTCACATCCACTCTTCTCATTTCGCCCAAAGGCATCTTTGGCGCTGTGAACAAGTTGACACTGAAGGCCTTTTTAAGAAGAATGTATTAGCTTGGCTGCTCTGGTATGCACATACAGTGCCTGTCAGGAGTTTACATATATTCACTCTGGGAATAATTTCCATATTAATTTGGAGCTTTTAACACAGTAGTTTAGCTGTTTGTTTCCAGGGTAAAGGATCATGAAACATAAACCTGCAATAGATAGCAACATTCTTTATGTGTGGATGAAATTATTTATGGCAAAAATGGTAGAGCTTCTTTAACATGTTTTTGTTTAAATGTGTTGTTTTTATGCAACTTTCATATGAATATCTTCAAACGTGTTTTATGATCTTTCGCAGCATGGTAGAAGGAGCTGTCATCATTAAATAGGCAAAAAAAGAACAACGATTTATGCCAACAATGTGTGCATCTAAACTTGTGATTTCTCCTGTTCACCACTGAAAATGTGAAGAGAAAATAAATACACAGATTCAAAAACCAGCTACGACACACCTCTCTTTACATGTCTATCCTTTTTATGATATCAACCTGCGGGCCTCATATTTTAAAGGGGCCTTTAACAGCCGTGGTTTTTAAGAAATAATAACCGGTCAGGAATAAATAATGCTGTTATAACAGTTGTAATAATAAAGGGCTATAGCACGGATATTCAAATCAGATGCGCTGGAATGTAAATTTGTGCGAGACACAAAGGGACAGGAAGAAAAACATGAAGTGGCTGCAGGCTCGGAGATATTTACTGTATGCAAAATGGAACTAACAGAAAGATCTGGAAGGATGGAAAAGTAATGATGAAGACGAGAAAGGATGCAGGTAAAGATGAGGCGAATGAGCTTCACAGGCTGACTTTGTGACAGGTGACGGGACCCGAGAGACGATGAACACAGTGGAGAAAAGGAATGAACTAGTTCTTCAAAGTAAAACATCAAAGAGAGGCCTCCTGCGGTGAGCCTGAATTATTAAAACACTGCCGCCATTTTGGAAGCAAGCCGCATCGAATGCAATCTATAAAGACCTACCATCTATCTATCTATCTATCTATCTATCTATGGTAGTTTTTCTACAATTACACAAAGTACATTACATTAGTGCAAAAGACACACAATGTCTATAGAATTGCTTTAAAATATCTACAGAAGCTTTGCCAAAAAAGCTAAAAATTGAGGAATGGTTGCTGGACCACCCCCTTTCTTTTGACAAACATACATAGCTGTCGTAATACACTCTCATGTCAACCCCTGTATAAAAAAATATATGTGTTTTTGAAGACTCTTTTCTGATATGAGTGATTCACAGTAATGAGTTCAATATGCATGGCATGAATTTAGATTGTGTCATTTTTTGCATTTGGGCGAAACAGCTCTGATGTAGCGATCTTATTACTGGCCCTTACATCCCAAATAGAGCCCCCCCACCCCATCCATCCCCCGCCCCATTTGCTGGTTTCTATATATTTTCTTCATATTCCCTCCGTTCCCATCTCCTTCTCTCCCCCTTTCATCTCCTTCCCCATTAGTAGGTGTTGATTGATCAACAGAGGCCGAGTCAGCAGGGCTCCGCTCATGCTGTGCTGCAGCCGGCAAAGGGCACCCAACTAGTTGGCTGCTTGTAAAAAAAAAAACTAAAAAAAAAACTAGACATGCATGCATGTATGTATGTGTGCGTGTGCATGTGAGAGAGAACAACTGAGAAAGTAGGCGAAAGACACTGAGAAGCAGAACACTGAATGCTCCTGCTGTGTTAAAAGAGAGGCTTTCTCACATGTGTGCAAATGAGTGGATTTGACCTTGATAACGGAGCCCTCCTTCTTAAATGTGGAGTTTTAGAATATTTGTTAAGGTTGCGTATAAATAACTGTATTATCACGGTTTTGTCGGAAAGAAAAATGACTTTCGTGGCTCAAAAGTATCAATCTCGGACTGACAAAGAAACAAAAAAGACAAAAATGCTCTGAAATTGAAATTCCTATAAAACACCGATGGGTATGTAAATAATTCTTGATTTTTAAAGACCTGACAAGGCTACACTAAGTACAGAGGAATAAGTTCTAGCATCAGGAGACCAAAGTAATAACCTAACAGCCAATTGCTTGATCATCTAACAGTCAGAGCAAAAACAGAGCACGTCTCAAAGATACATTAGATCACACTACCAGCATTTGATAATGCTAGTAATACTTAGCTCATAGGGTTGTAAGATATCTTGTCAAATACTCAGGCGCAGCAAGTCTATCATCAAAAACCATGTCAAATTCACTCAAACCCCTTTTCTTCCTCATTCTTTAACTCACTTTAAACTTTAGAAAGTAATTTTCATGACATCCGGATACATAAACGCAGTAAGTTGCTGGCACGGAAGCGACTAATTTGCTCTTTTGTTGCTAAGAAGAAATTCTGCAAATAAAGTCGCTGGTAAATGTAATCTAGAAATTATTTTGATATTTGAATTGTCCTGAAGATCTGACTTAAAAACTGCACTAATACTTGGTTAGCTTAATACTTATGCATAAGTTTTGTTTTCTAAAATTAAGAGTAAATAATGATGTACATACTGGGTACAAAAAAAAGTACACATATGGAAATAAATAAATAATTAAATAAATCGGTCCATAATAACTCCTTGTATACATTGATGATCATTGCAAATATTGGGAAAAAAATAAGTAAATAAGTAAAATAGCTGCTATTACCTGACTGTATAAAAATAATCCTTTATTGTGGGTCTGACAGCATGTCACATTTTGAGTTGGCAACATTTGCTTACTTAATCTTGCAAGTTCACTATGCTACTTTCTTGTTTACTCCGATCTACGTTAGCTGCCGTTATTTCAACCTTGTTAACCTTTTGTTTTCTCTAAGTGTTCTTCTCTCCATAGCAGCTACTTGGAGGAGGAAATCGACCGAGATGCTGCGAGCAACTTTCTACAACATCTATCAGATTGTGAGGAGAAATCTGGTGAACAAACAAATAATATAGAATATCAATTATTTTAAAACATCCCACTTTTGATTGGGGGCTGTGGGGTTATATATCAAAGACAAACTATTTAATAAAAGTTGCCAAAAAAGGCAAATAAAAGTATATGCACACCTATACAAGTACGTTTCTTAAGTATATTAATAAAGACGACGTTTTGATAAATTGGTGATTAGTTTTCTCGCAAAAAAATAAAAAAATATTTAGCCTCTCTAAAAAAACGTTGTTTCCCAATGGCATCATCTTCATTACATTACAGCAGACGTTTCTGGAGAAAGCGCCAAATCCTTTTTATAGGCCAAAGCCTTTTTCTTGTATCATATTGACTAAGTAACACATTTTTCATCGTCAATGTTGAAAATAATGGACTAAATCAGTGCACATGTTTGCATTCTTCCGCCTGTCAGGGAATCCTCCTCTCAAGAGAAGATGGATCTGTACACCTGGCCTTCTGTGTGACATTACTTCCTCTGTGTTCTGCCAAAAATCTGTACCTAACGTTTTATAGAACTGGATGTCCAAGTCACATAAACAGAGAAAGCTTTAATTTACAGGAACAAGTGATCATTTAAAATGGTCAGCTGCATTTACACATTTACTGCTAAAAATATCTAATTTCTGAATTTATGTTTTGTGTTTTTATTTATCGCTACGCTAATGGAAAAAAAACTGGGAAAACCATAAACATAATTTTTGGAGATTTTGGAATTTCCATCATTAATCAGAATTACACTTGTTATCATCACAAGAACTTTATCACAATACCGGTAAAAAACAAAATAATTAGTTAGTTGGTGTGTTTAAAAAAATATACCTTGGGCCTAAAGTAGGAACTAAACACCAAGTCCTTTCATCACTATTACATTAGCGGGGAAAAAACAGTGAAGCAGTACCTTAGCCAGGGGAGCGTAAATACCTTAACTACTAAAATGCAAGCAATTACAGTGAAAGGTACAAGACTTAACTACATACGATAATACAAGGGCCTTATGTTTGTTTTATTTTTATCTTTTTTGTGTACAGCTGATACTATTGTTTTCAGCAAACCTAAAGAAGCAACAAAACATGATGATCGTCTTCAAGGAATGGAAATTTTATAAAGTTCTTGGAGGATTGCATGTCATGAAATCGAATTGAAACATCCCCCACAGGGAGCTCCAACTAAGGATAAACACGAGAGCCGACTGTGATGGTAGCTGGGAGGACATTCATTAACCAAGTGCCGAATCCTTGCTAGAATACATTTGAATGGGTTGATAAAATTTATTGAAATTTCCTCAGACATATCAGCTTGAAGTACTTTACAAACCATTACTAGGGTGAGATTTAATTTGCTGTATTACATGTAATCCCTTAAAATCCTCTTAAATTATCCTCGTTTTAAGATGTGTACACATGGGTGCAACAGCGCAGGTTATTTGCTTATTGAAAAAAGTGGGAAAAAATAATTTGTAACTGGCAGAAAATACAAAATCCCTTCATGCTACTATCCATTATTAAAAAAAAATCTAACAAAAAAATTAAGTTCTTATAACCTACATAACCATTTAGTCTCTCTGACTTTATGATGATGTGCTCCATACAAGTCTGCTTGCTCACGTTGCTTTCCCATGACTCATTTATAAAACATGAAAAGCTAATAACTTTATTTTGCCGACAAGCTAAATAAAAATTTAAGAGGCTCCAATTAAACCTCTTTCCTTAAACCCTGATCCTGATTAGCCACTTTAAAATCTGTTTTCATTTTTCTTTCCTAAATGCTTGTAAAGCCTTCTGCAGATTGGTTATGCTGTTTGCATATGAAATTCAAAAAAAGAACAGAAAAAAAGAGGATCAAAATAAAGGAACATGAGAGGCTCATAGGAAATTTTAAAAGCACTTGGTATGTTATCAATGATCTTTTCATTCGTCTGACTGTCGACTTGTCTCTAAATGTAGGCTGTTAGATCTCAGTACTCTGTTTGACGTCTCTGGCACAGCACAAAGTAAATGTAAAGCAGCCTTTTTGCCAAATGCACATCATGCCCGTCTCAGCTCCATGGTTCGGTACTAATAAACCCGACTGCATAGTGCTATCAGCGGGTGGTACTGTGGGGTACCGTATGCGTGGGTGTAACATGCACGGTAAATACTAACCAGCAGCAAAAGTTTGAAAACACATAACATACAGCTTTTTTTCTAAACTGAGTTGAACGGGAAAGTTTGATTACTGCTCACAACAGTCAAGTTTTTCTTTCCAAGTCAAAAAAAGTCCCATCTAATACTTGGCATCCAGTCGTACCACATTTAGGTTTAAAACTACCCGGTAAAATCATGTAGTTCATGTTTTTCGGAGCTACTATACAAACTGCAGATGCGACTCTACAATAGATAGAGTTGAATCACCATCACAAAAAGGATTTATCGTTATGTGTGGAGGGAAAGAAAAAAATTGTGATGCATGCACATGTGAATATGAATGATTTGAATCATCCTAAATGTAATATTCTTAATGTTGATTTATGGCAAAAAAGAAAGTGCAGCAAAGTCAAATGTGCATGATCCTGCACTGTCTCCACCAAAATAAATAAATAAATGAAATAATTCACTGGGTCAAGAGCCACACAGTTTTTATGCTGTGTTCAAATAAACAGAAACATTTTAAAAGACAACATTAGTAAACATCATATATTCCAAGCAGAACCCATCATTCTTGCCACCATCAGCCAGAGGACCATTAGGCAAGCTGGGTCTAGCAAACTCCAAACACAGTAAAAAGGAAAGAAATTAAATTAATGCTGTAATGAGAAGGATTTACAATCAAGAGTTGAAGCGAACCAGATCACAGTTAAGGATCATAAGTCGGCACAGTAGCATAGCAGCATTTGCTCATTATTAAAGTAAGATGGTTCTTTTATTTTTGTTGATGCTTGTTGATTAATATGAAGAGTATGGTTTAGTGTTGGGTTGGGGTTTGAATTGATCTGTAACAGCTTTGTTGACAAATAAATAAAGTCGACTGAAAACCTCTTTAAACTTATTACATTTATGCTGTATAATTGCATAACAACAAAAATGTTAATTAAAAGACAAAGAACATGTTAACTAAACCTAATTAAAAGGATAGAAAAGCATATTAAATTGTAAAGATATATAAAAACAAATAAAGCTTTGATAAGTCAAGATTTACAAGTTAATATTGGTTTCTTGTTGATTGTTTCAATCATATTATTTATTTAAGGCTTAACCAAGAGCTGATGGTGCAGTTCTACACAGCCATCATAGAGTCCATCATCACCACATCCATCAGTGTGGGGCAGTGCTCTCACAAAACACGACACCAAGAGACTGCAGCGCATTATCAAGTCTGCAGAGAGGACCATCGGTGTAAAGCTGCCCGCACTGCTGGACCTGCATGCCTCCAGAACCAGGAAGCGTGCAGAGAAAATCATCACCGACCCGTTTCACCCTGGCCGTCACCTGTTTCGGTGCCTTCCATCAGGCCG
>JAVLVB010001185.1:275601-350970 GCA_032876305.1 Orestias chungarensis
TGCTCTCACAAAACACGACACCAAGAGACTGCAGCGCATTATCAAGTCTGCAGAGAGGACCATCGGTGTAAAGCTGCCCGCACTGCTGGACCTGCATGCCTCCAGAACCAGGAAGCGTGCAGAGAAAATCATCACCGACCCGTTTCACCCTGGCCGTCACCTGTTTCGGTGCCTTCCATCAGGCCGACGCTTCAGCCACGTGAAGACCTGTACGACCAGGCTACAGAGAAGCTTTTTTCCAACTTCCATTATTCTCATGAATAATTGAACAATTTATTTATATATTTTTATAACTTCTATAGTTTTTATACTGCACAAAACTGCACTTAAAAAAAATAATAATTTCACAATCTAAATGTTACAAATGACTTTACTGTATTTTTCGTGCCTTTACTGTATTTTTCGTGCATTTACTGTATTTTTCGTGCACTGCAAGCATCTGTGTAACCAAAAACAAATTCCTTGTATGTGTGAGCATACTTGGCCAATAAAGCCTGATTCTGATTCTGATATCTGTTGGGGGACTTCTCGTGACAAATGCTTTCATTAAACATAAATAAAAATATGCATTTCTGTAAAATTATGTGTCCAGGCTGATATTTTTATTTTCTATCTTGATAATCAGTCTGAAACCTTTCAATGAGAAACTTGCGTTATGCATAAAACATAAACATATCATCCAGTTGTTTCCAGTTTTAGAGCGTACTGGATTGATAGAGGGTTCACCCTCATGCAATATTGTGGGTAAGTAACTGGCTCTACAGTTATTTTCGGTATTTATACACATCACTTAAAATCATTTACACAGTTGCCTCTTTCTCACCCAGTAACCAAATCCAACAGTAAAGACGAATCATTCAATTTCGACTCAGACATCAGACCCATTTCTCTTTCCTGTTTTTTTAAATTTAATAACATTTCCAAAAAAACACACAGTCTCTCAAGCGGATGTAAAGATTATTATTATTGCTTTTGTGATGTTGGGTTTGGACTAATAGTAACTACTAATGACTGTGACTGGAATGAACAGGGCATGAGACTTATTAGGTTCTTGAAATCAACTGAGCAGCAACAGAAAATTTCCAACCACATTTTTTTTTTTTTTTAGAGTTCACTTTCTTTTTCTTCCAGAATATGTCTCCAATTTAACTCCAGGTTATGGTTAATGGAAACAGAACTACCAGAGGGACAGTAAAGCTGACCTGGCAGCAAAACATTGTGGGACGAGTTTTAGTTTCAACAGTGACTTTCAAAATGTGGCGTAAACTTAAAGCATGGATCCTGTATTGCCTGTAATGCTGCATGGTTCACACAGGCAGTTGTATAATGGTATAGGTCTATTGTTGCTGCCCTTGCCCATCAGTTTGACAACGGTGTATAAATCTGCAGAAAATACATGATGCCACAGTGGAAAGAGTAAGCAGAATTGTTGCTGAGGTTTCATATGTCTTGTTTGTTCTTCACCAAGAGAAATTATGGATGTGATGAAGGCAAAAGCTTCACACATAAAATGCAAACAAGCACAGCCCAAAGACATAATTGACATGTGATTCATTTCGTGTGGTTCGACAGGACCCAGTGCTCGAAATAACTGTAACTGTCTGAAAACCTGCTGCCAGTTAAGAGTTCGGATTCATTATCAGGTTGACCAGTGTTCCCCTGAAGGCTCAGCGAGGAGCTGATTGGAAGCTGAAAATGATTATACTTCCTGACATTTGGGGCAGCCGCATGCTGATCACTGTATAGTTGAAGCCAATCCCTTCAATCATCATCTATATTATTATTATTACTACAGTATTATGATTAGAATGAAAAAATATGTTTCCAAATCATCCGTGAGGATGCAGGGAAAAGCCGAATACTGGACCTCCACCTAAATCCTGGTTATGCTCATTGAATGTGTTTCAATCTCAAGACACAGAATCACATAATGCACTTGAGTGCCGTCCCCCATGGCACCAAATCACAACTTACACCTGCACTCTACACACACTTGTCTCGCACACACACACACACACACCTTGATTTGGGCGACAATGTGTTGAAAGCTCACAAGTATTGCAGAGAGAGAGAGAGACAGAGAGAGAGAGAGAGAGAGGGAGAGGAAATTTGATGGATCATGTATGAGATAAAGGAGAGCAAGAGACAGAAGGGACAGAAAAGGGCTGTGTAATAGGTACTTAAGGTTAAGTAGCTTAATAGGCATCACTGTTTCAAGATTCTTTTGAATTATAATTATACTTAAGAAAGTATTATTGCTTTTTTTAAAATCGACTTCTGATCACATTTATTTTTACAAAACATTTTTATTTATTATTTTTTAGTCACTGCAGTTGCACAAACTATGATGTTGCTCCTCATTGTCTTTGACAAATAAGCTATTTAAAATGCTTTTAGTTTTAACTTCCTCGTTTCAAAATGGAAATGCCTCAACGCATATCTGATAAGTTAAAAAAGGAACAGATATTGGGGGGTTTTTCACACAAATTGGTAATACAACGTGAAATTATATTTCCGAGTAATACATTTAGTGATACAGGTATTATTTTGAGATATTATCATTATAATTATCATTAATTGTTTAATATGAAACAAAAACACTTACACTAACCCTAAAATAAATAAATAAATAATAAATATTAAGCTCCTCTGATATCTATACCTATATTTTTTTTGTCAATTAGGGTCTAAGTCTCCACCATCCATATGTGTACAGTTATTTTCTAAGAAAAACAATAAATATGTTAGTTTCACCCACAAAAAAAAAATTAACACTATTGATTCTAATACAGATATAGATATGACATAAATAACGGAGGTTATGAGGTAACACATTACAACACAAAGCCAAGTGTGTTCAGAAATAAGATGAGACCAGGCAGAAATCGCAGAGTGACAGATGTCAGACTGAGCAGAGGATCTTGTGCGTGTCAATCTAAGTGTGTCTGAGGCAGTGAAAAAGAGGGATAAAAAGCTCTTAAAATACCTCCGGCCAAGTGGAACAAATCAAGGAGACCCCGAAAGGAAAGCAGACAAACACATACATCTACACACATACGATGTTTGTGATGCTCCATCAACCAAAGTTTGCATGAAAAAAATCACTCTGGCAACTGATTGAATGAACAAACTGTTACCCTGCTATTAACTTTGACCTTTCACTCCGTAACATACAATTAAACAGGTAATGGTGTGGAGAAACAGGGAGACACTCCTGGGGGAAATATTTTCTGCACTAGCGTACTGTATTCTTACACATACTGGTTTAGCTAACACCCTCGGCAGGCAACGATCCAGATTAATCAGAAAGTAAATGTTTGTCGTTGATCTTAATGGGATTTTATAGATTATTTCAGAAGCATCTACTTGTGGCTGCTGGTTTTCGTGTCGTGACTCATACCATTTTGCACATCCAAGATGTGATGTTTGTCCAGCATCCATCCTCCCATGTTGGAGGCATCCATCTCGTAGCCTTGCAAAGCAGCTGTTCTCTTCTCCCACAGGATGAGGTCCAGGCAAGACTCGTACTCAAACCCCACCGACACTGTTGGACACACAGAGGAAGGGTGTCTGGGCTTTAGCTGTGTTTACGTGACATTGTGTGACCCAAAGAAACAGAACAACAGTTCTTTTGGCTATAAAGATGTCTGGTCCATCAAATTCTTTTACAATAATTTATCCAAGCAGATCAGATTTATCAGCTTATATATGTATGTATATATATATATATATATATATATATATATATATATATATATATACTAATTTCTAAAATATATTGCATGTTCTTCATCAAATGTATCCATCCATCTCACCCGTTTCATTTATTATCATGCAGTATTACTCCTGTACTTCATGCAACAAACCCTTCTTCAGATTCAATTTGGTCTTTTCAATTGCTGCTTTAAAAAAAATCCAATTTACAATTCAGATAACTGCATTGGAAGCAGCTGCTGTAGCTTTTAGAACTTGATCCTTTCCCATAGTAACAACCCACCACCCCACGCCCACAGTGCCATACAGTTTAAGGCCACTAACAGAAGTGTAAGGCTATTTAAAGATGACTCCGGCATACGCAGGATCATTTAGGAGTAATAAGTGCACAACACATTTGTGTCTAATGTGTTTCTATCCTGCTTTGATGTCTTTGTGATGTTAAGAAAGGGTAAGACTTTAGTCAAAGGCAGGAGTTTATTTCTTAGCACCATTGCCCAACTGTGAATCTTATATTGTTAATAACTATTATGAAAGATTATTTAGAAGATCCTCCTGCAGGTGGTCTCTCATACTGTGAGCGATTTGTTATGAGATCAGTCAGTTAAGACATAATAAAATAAATTTACACGTTTAAAAGGGATGCCCTGATGCTGATATATTAACAGCTCAAGCTGCCACTTTCTCATTTCTGCGTGCGTGAATTGTAAGTCATCACTGACGAGTCTGGAAACACTGTTTAAGTTGATTTACAGAAGGTTCCTAGACCATAAACAGATCAATCACAGATTACATGTAAGTATTCATTAAGGATTTACGTGACATCAACTACAAATTAAGACCATGTTCAAGATTAAAAAAGTGTTTGGAAACGTTTTTATCTAAATAAAATGTAGCTCGCTTGGAGTATTTTTGGACTGAAAGTTGAAGCTGGAGATCACTACCTGTTTACTCCATGTTCTTGCAGTAAACAACACAATATATATCAGTTTTAACACTGGTGAGCTCTCTGTATTGAAATGCTGTGCAAAACGTCATACATTTCAAAAATATCTGTTTTTAGGATCAAATGGTCCTAATATAGTTTTGCTGTACATTGTTTCTTCAATATGGGAATATAAAATGCAGAAGCACTAATCAAAACTGTGCACTTTATTTCAAACCTTGTGTTAAAGTTAAGCTTTAACCTGTTTCTACTAAGCAGACAAAATTTTAACTTTAATATGATGAGATAAAAAAATACCCTCTAAATTATTTTATGTAGCCTCACTTCTGTGAGAAGTCATCTTTAATTTACATTTATAGCAGAGGAAAAATCCCTCTGTTTATGTATGACAGCTGTCACCGTAAAACGGAGTTTTAACTGTATTCAGCATCTCATTACCTTACCACTGATATTTTGTAAAGAAAAAATAAAGCAAAACATAAAGGCAAATCAGAGCAATGTTGCCAGGATATGTTCCTGTTATTTGCTTAATGTCTGGTCCGCTCTTAATTCCCTGCAACCAGAATGATCTACAGAGAGGTCTCAACATTTAATTAAAATCTAAAAGGTTTTTTTTCAGCTTTTTATATCTTTTTGCTTCCTTTGACTTCATTTTAAACTTTAAAAATAGAGGTGAATTGGGAAGTACATGATACAGTCAGAAGATGGAAGATTACCTCAAAAACTCTACCCAAGTAAGAGTACACACTTCGACATATCTTATTTAAATAAAAAAAAAAAAGTAAGCATTGAAAAAAAAATTACTCAAGTTAGAGTAAAAATTGACCAATGTACATATTTTATATGTAAATATTAAGTAACCAGACAGTCAATTCTTATAAACTATTGTAAATTGTTTGGTATTTTAAAGACAAAAAGTCTAAAAACATATCGACAAAGAAATAACACAAATACACAAAACAAATAAACCAAAATCAGAAAAAAGGCAGAAAGATATCTTTTTCAATTTATTTTTAACATGAAACATTATTACTATTAAAAGTCGGCATGTATATTTATGTTAGAATAGGGTAAAGCACTTCCAGTGACAAGATGCAGTGTGTTTTGTGTATCTTTTTTTTATTATCTCCAAATAGTACAACAGACTTAGCAGACACTTTTAAACACTTCTAAATAAACGGAAGACTCGTGTCTTCTTCTAGTTAGTTTCTGGTTAAAACATGGTTACTCTGTATTGAGTGAAGTATACTATCAACAAATTGCATTCATGTAAGAGTATCAACACTCATAATAATATTTTTCTAATCAATGTAAAAACTATAGTGCAGTAGTACAGTGTGTTTTAAAACATTACTCCGTTAAAATAAGCTAAGCCCACGTAATTAGTTACTACCCATCTCTACCAAAGATGATGGAACTACCATCTGAAAAATACATTTTTGGAAGATTTTATTTGTTGCTCACCAACTACTTCTGACAGTCCAAACACACGCTGGCCATACGCATCCGTCTTATCCCAGATAAAAGTGTAGGACAGATTCGGTTGGGCAGGGAACCATTTTTGGAAGAGCCGACCCACTACTGCCACCATCAGGTGAACCTGTATCAATAGAGCAATGACACAGAATTCACTAAAATTAGCCAACAATTTCTTTTTGACCAAGAAGGTGTTGGTACTAAATGTACTATCTCACGTTAGAGTCTAGATAATTGAACTGATGAACATCTCACCTTCATCAGATTGAAAGGAATTGATGATTGTGTCATGGAAACTTTGAGGACTGGTTTATATCCTGCAGCTCTGGAGCTAAGGTAGACCAGGTTAAGATCACTGCCTGGTATTGAAGTTTCTTCTTGGAGAACCTGTCAAAAAAAAGAACAACAGAAAAACCCAGAAAAAGCTCAACATTAGTTAATAGAGAATTCCATCCATCCATCCATCCATCCATCCATCCATCCATCCATCCATCCATCCACCCACCCTCCCACCCACCCAAGCCTCCATCTTTAAGCCTAAGGCTTATATAAACTATGTGCTATGTCTAATGTTGGGTTTTCTTTCACTGGGACAACACCCGATCAGATTCCTAAACCACCTTAACTGCCTCATTTTAATGTGAAGCTCCTACTTTATTCTGAATTCCCCCGCAGGTGATAAAGTTCCCTCCTCTAGCTCCCAGGCAGAGCCCATCCCTCCCAAGACAAGAAGATGTTTGAACTCCTTTGCTTGAGGCAAAGAAGGACCCCGACTTGGAAGTAGTAGTCCAACTCATCAGCTGTGAACTATTAATTGGTAAACGGCACAGAACCTTGAGATGTTAAGAGCCTTTTGAAAGAGTGTTAAAGTGATTAAAGAACATACAATCCAACTATAAGCTTATACAAGTCATACACAAGCATCTTTAACACAATGTTTATTACACAATATTATATTAACTTCTGCTAAAGCAAATTTGGTCACTAATTGACCTAACATGTTTTGGAGATGGTCAACATCTCCCTTGGTAGCCACGCAGAACTAGTTTCTTGGTTTCTGTACTAAGGTAATATGCTCTAAAGATACCTATGTGGATTCTTTCCAGGTTTGGAAACTTTATCTTAAACCCAAAAAAAAAGGCAATTTAGAACTGTAAACTCATGGGTATGAAGGCCTTTGTTTGTGTCGCCATGTGATGAACCACCTCTGGCCTAATAACCACTGTAGATAATCACCAGCTTCCGCACAACGCTGCAGGGTGTAGACGATGTTTGTCTGTTGAAATGATTGCCATGCAGTTTTGTTTTTTTTCTAATTACTAAAATATCTACAGTTTAATTAGGGAACAGTGACAGAGACAAGAGAAGGAAGACTTTTGATAAAGAGGGAGACTATTAAGAAAAAGATTATTCAGAAAAAAGATTTCCCTGGGGGAGTTATTCCACTTCCACGGAACGTTCTGGTGTTTTACTTTTTTTTTCTCTCAACAAGATTACCTGGAAATTAAGAGTTCATTACATATCCATTACGTCCTCTTTAAGACTGTCCTTTTCACTGCCCGTCTATCTGATGAAGCCAACTCAACAAAAGTTATATCAATCCACTATTGGTTGGCTTGCCTTTCAGCTGCCCCCACATACAGACACGTACGGTAATTACACTTCTTTTTTTCCGTAGAAATACAAGAGCATTCACACACACTAGGCAAATAAAAAGTAATCATGGAGCACTGGTTAGGGTTCTAAAGCTTTAAACCACTCTTGCCTGTTTCACTTTCTCTAGAGACTGGCTAATGCAATGTGACAACAAAAAGCCAGAATCCAAAACACGCACGCACACGCACTGCCTCTCTTCTTTACAGTTTTTAGTAGTCTAGATTCGCCTTTCTCTCTATTTTTCCATTCTAACACACACAGATGTTCACACACATACAGCATGTGTGCTTTGAAATTATCAATGTTAGAGAACTACATTTAGCTCTATATTTGTGTCCATAAAACCCTTCCTGGGGTGAATATAAATGAAAAAAAATTGCTCTACCTATAGGTATGTATGAAATATGTAAAAAAAGATGCAGTCTGCAGTAAAAGCAGATCAGAGTAGAGCAGAATGGGGGAAATTTCTATTTATTTTAATAACTATGATAAAATACAACTCATTTATGAGCCACAACGGTTTTGGAATTGGACCAAACAGATGTAAAATGTAAGTCACCATTTCAACTTTAATGGCATTTTTCTAATGTAGTGTAAATTAATCTTTTGTGAGAACAAAGGGTGGGGATATGGCAAAATGATCCAACCACATTCTTACCCTACTGTAATCTAAAGAAGAAATACAACAAAACCTGAATAAATTACATTATTGATCTACATTGGGAATGTTAACAGTTTGAATATATCCTGTGCATCGATAGCTAAACATGTTTCAATGGTCCACACACATCTTTACTAAACTTGGTATATAGAGACAGATCATCATAGTGTTCTAATCTTTCACAGTCTGAAATTTTCTCTTATCACACACACCTAAGCCGACCTAGTTCTTAACTGATATAGTTTACTGGATAAAAGATTTAATATCTGGCCAGCAACCTTCAAATAGTTTTTTATACCTGGGTTTCAGGTATGATGGGGCCATCATCATGCGATCCTCTGAAGAACGTAGACAGAGGTGAGGCAACAATCACTGGACTGGGTCTGATGAAGCCACTCAGGTCACAGCTTGGAATGTCATTCTCTTCCTGAAATAAGCAGACACGTGGTAAACCTTTTGCTAATATCGTTATACATAACGTTCTTTCTTGCACCGAGCATCATGGCAGTATTTAATTAATCAGTGTTAGACAGAATATAGATCAAGAACAATCATCGTGCTTCATGAAGTAATTAGAAACAATATCCTAACTCACTGTGTTTTCAATCATTGTACAAAATTAATGGGTCAATATCTTTGCATGCTACTCGTTACATGTTTGTTTAAAAAAAAAACTATTTGGCAGTTGTGGTTAATTACCACATTATCAGCATGCTCAGATTTTAATGGAACATGTCACCCGTAGAGAAAAACAGTGCCAAAGTTTACCTTCTTCATTACCAGAGTGTCCATCACATAGAAGACGTTCCAGGGCACCCACTCGGTTCTATACTGGGTGATAAATGGAGCTCGCTCAAAACTCAGGGTCAGCGATGCCCCTCCGTTGGCCAGGAGGTCAAACCTGTGAGCACATCGACAAAAACAACCAAGCAAATCATTGTAGAAGAGCTCAAAAAACATTCGTACAATTATTTCCATTATTTCGTTTTAATGTATTTGTGTTATACGGAAATAAAATACAGTTTGTCTGGTGGGTCAGGCTTTTTAAGGTGGGTTTCTAAACCGACTGATCAGCTGAATGATCAGTTAGTTGGTTGGATGGTAGATTTGTTGTTTTGGAAGTTGATGCTGATGGGTATATTGCTCAACTGTTGGTTGGTAACATAAAATCTAAGGTCTTATGTTTGAGGAGAGAATGAATAGGAGTCAGCATATGTTGAAAATGATACAAATGTAAAACTGTCTCAATAAGGCCCCTGCGTAATTCACCATGGGAGGATGTCTTCATCAAAAGCTGTGTGAGAATTCGTAAGAACGGTCTCACAGCTATGTGAAAACAACTTCTAAAAGTAGTTTAACAGCGTTACAGTCCTGACATGGTTTGACGTGTGAAAAAAAAAAAATAGAGTAGGTTTTGAGGTTTTTTTTATTGTTGTTTTTTTTTTAGCCTCAGACGTTATAAAACAAAACAAGTGAACGTAGCCAAAGTGCAGATTCAAGAGTCGGACTGTCGACTGTTTGACACATTTGATGAGAGGCACATATGGCTCAACACACTGTTTTGGTTCTGCTAAGCTTTCAAGAGTCACACTTGATGGGATCCTCTTAGCCAAGTGTGTCGAAGTGATCCAAGCAACAGGAGCAGCATAGCGAAGGAAATCATTTACAATGCAATTGGTCAGCCAACACCGTGCATTGTGAGCAGATGTAAATTTGCCTCTTGAATCGAGTTGTGGGCAACGAAGTTACACTGACAGATGGGTTCAAATTTAAGCATTTTTTTTCCGTAGATTACAATTATGTCTATGCACAGCTTGGGAAATATCATGGGAGAAAAGTGGTTTCAGAAGTGTTGGCAGGTGTGTTTATTAACCAGAACTCAACAGCATTTCAGCAGTCTCATCATAAGTATAAGAAAACAGCTGCTCAGAATAATGCTTGGCTAAATTTACATAATGGCGTTTGCTCAGAAAAAAACAAAACAAAAACAAAAAAGGGGTGACAAAACAAAAATATCTCACACAATTAGAAATATCCAGCTCCAGTCTTGGCTCCTACTCATGTTCCACACTGAACATGTTTCATAGAGACAGTGTAGCTCTGACAATAAACAGAAGCAGCTCAGCTTTGGCTTAAACAATCAATGAAACGGCACGAGAATAATTTCATCTGTGAATAAGAAATCGACAACAAATTCTGAATTTATTTGAACTAATCCATTTCATAAACATTATTTACTTTTGATTTACTGGAGCTTGGTAGCTCACAGTGTCTTGTTTAACCTTAACCCTCATGAGTAGTACTACGCAGTGTTAGCATTTCCAACTACATTGATTGACAGAGTCAAAATTCTACCAGCAGATAGAAAAGCATAAGGTGCATTAAAAAAGCCCACAACATTCTGGTTAAAATAATAATCCTTTGTTCTCCTGCTGAGATGTTTACAAGCTATTTTTTCAAGTCTCCTTCAGTCACCACCCAACATTTATTAGCTCTAAACCGGTTAGTCTACTTACAATGCAGAATTGCTGCAGGGCAGAATTTACATAATTAATTTTTAGCCTAATTTAGTGGCCGGAAATTTGACAATCATTTAATCAAAGCATGAGTTCTGACTACCTTATCTTCACCTTTAATGTTGTGTTGAGACTCGAGTAATGGAAATTGATGCCAATAATCTGACTGGCATAAGGTTGAACACAGAGTGTTTGAAGCGTAATTCCAAGTCAAGTTTGAAGCTTTGCTCTTGTGACATCAATCATTCACAAGTAATATAAGTCACAGACTTTATTGCCAATTTGTGCTCTGTAGAACTGGAAAGAAATGATGTCTACCCATGCAAAAAATATCTGAATTCCTAAATGTTGCACTAATTAGAAAATAATTATTCTTCAAATATGCGTGAAATTATAGAACAAAGGAGGCTACAAGTCTGGCAAATGCTTAACACTAACTGAAACAGGCAGTAGCTACAGTGAAGGGCAGAAATCAGGGAGTGATCACTGTAATTCACAAAGCCAGCAAATGGTAATTAATATGTCAAATCCATGTCAGCGACAGATTAGAAAATTATATTGTACATTTTTTTAGTTGCTAGGTAGACGTTTCGAAGACTGTTTGTGCTCTTAACTTTTTCATATTAACATACGAAATAAAATGGACACATTCAAATTCTAGCAGCTGTGGTCTAACACAAAAAATACATACATGCCATCCTTGCGTGTAATCGTGTATCCATGGTCAGGATAGTGGACGAAAGTGACATTTACTCCAATCAGAGGTGTTCCATCAGAAGTCAGCACTTGGCCTCGGATTATTGACACCAAGCTGGAGAGATAACCACAAAACAGAGTTTTCTGTTATTACAAGTGCAGCCCCAGCATTACTGACAAATTATTGAAGAATTTGGGTTATTCTTATGCTTAAAAGAAGATTCAGTGGTAAGATTTTATATAGAGTCATACACAATAAATTATTCTAAAAAAACATATCAGCTACTTAAGGCTGTCGGTGGTACATTCAATGAGGATTTCACACAGGCTCTTAATTATGAAGATTTTCATTTTCATAAATTAAAAAAACACAATATAATAATAGATCAATAAAAATGATTGTTTGATAAGGTAATGCAGGCCTAATAAGAAATATTTTCAACAGCTATTTATAGGTTGGTCTTTTTTTCAAAAGGTGAATTTTATCTAATAAACAAGCCTGATTTGAAAACATACTCTACTTTGTTAAATATGACTTGACTCACATTTACCTATGGACGAAGTGTAAATAGATGTGACATTCAGCACGGTGTCTGAACTCATAATTTAAAATGTAGTCGTTTTGCTCTTAAGATCGTTTAAATGTGGCACTACCTCTGAAAAATAAAGTACTATTTTTTCTGACAGCAACAAACTGATGGCTCTTCCCTTGTTTCCTCTGATTAGTATGGCTTATTGCAGTGTGTGCTGTTCCACAAGCTGTTTCATGGATCAGGAATTTATAAATGAAGGACATTAGATGTTTTATATCATGTGAAATACTTTCCTAACTTGCTGGTCTGTAGTTTGTATTCTGCATTCCTATACCAGCTATGCATTCTTTACCTGCTTTCTTTATCTTACACCCTGCTGTGAGTGTTGAATTGCTTGAAATATTTTCTTTGTACAGCTTCCACCTGGGATCCTGCCTGGTATGGTAGATCTGGAGCTAAAGGCTTTCCCCTGCCATCAGTATCTCGCTGTTGGAATGATTTACCCATATCAGCTACTTAAGGCTGTCGGTGGTACATTCAAAGAGGATGTCACTTTATCCCTTTAATATATTGTTAGATATTCTGGGTGTTTCCTCGTGGACAATGGCTCTGACGGTCACTAGACCTCTGCTCCTTCGGTGCAGCAAAGTAAATCTATTAAGTAAACCTATAAAGACCTTTTTTACTCATTATGACTGAAACAACAGAGCCACATTCACCCATTCACAAATTCAAAACTGCAACCCTGCAGGACTTTAAATCTTGGTGGTATGGATCAGTTAGTAATTTTTTCTGTCACTCTTAGCTTAGAGCTTAATGTCAATCATGTAGAGGAGGGGGCTGACAGTGGTTCTATTTTTGAGTTGGTATCAATAGCCAGTCTTGTTGCTTTTTTATTTATGCAAGCAGCAGGAAAGACAGAGCATCCCCATGTCTTGCAGGCTTGGGTGAATGTTCTATCAACCAGCAGTAGGTGTTTAGCTCGTCAAGTATTTCTTACCAGTGCCTCAGTCATGTATTGAACATTGTGCTTCGAAGCTATGATGGCTGACAGGAGCTTCTATCATGTGGGGCGACAGCTTTTTTAGTATTGACCAGTAGTTCAATGGAATTGTTCACTTCTGAAGAGATTTTGTTATCAGTCAAGCATTCAAGTTGCTTCCTATACTTCGGCAATTGGTTCACTTGTGCTGATAGGCTCTCATGAGAGAAGTCACCTTCTTCAGCCACTAGGTGTAAACCATGTAGGGTGTGGTGCGCTCAAGTTTATCATACCTGAGACTCAATGTTGAAATTCTTTCATTGTGAAGGTCAATGTACTTTGTTCAAGAAGAACAATGTGGTTTGCTTTTAAGTCTTCTACCCTCTGGATTATTAAGTGGTGCTTCTTTCTCTAAATTACCTTTCCATTATTGTTAAGTCTCCAGTCCTGGAGGGTTGGCTCCTGTAATATTTCTCAGTTTCTAGAGTATTCCCTTTCTGGATGCTCAATTCTGAAGTTCTGGCAACTTACTTATTTCTTTCAGACTTAATTTTGGCTTACAACCTTCTCTTTCGTGGAGGACATTGCCCTTTTGTGGTCACACTGAACGTTATCCTTGCCAAACATCTCAAGGACCGCTGTTGCTGTGCTGTTTATCAGTTTGTTGAACAAATGTGTTTTCTTGTGGTGGAGGTTTGTAGGTGAAAACAATCTGCTATGTATTTGCAGTAAGCCCTTTGAAGTCACAAATCATTTTATTTTGCTTTACTTCCCTCTGATCCTGTCAGAGCTATATAATTACAATTATTGGGTTTTGTGTAAACAAATCCACAAGCTGAAATGAATTAAATGAATAAAACATTTCAGGTATTTTTATATGCTTGTGATTTAATGGTAACAGTCCTAAACAGGAATGTCAAGGTTCTTTCCAGCTGTCTTTCTGACAGCTGGCTGAGTGGCCTAGCAGCATATTTATTTAGACATAGATCTGATCATTGACAAGGAATTTTAGTGGCAGGTTTGTGAATTCCTTCATAATTGAAGCATTCAAGTTGCAATCAAAACAAGCAAGTGCATGTAAATACTTTGTCTGAACAGAACCTGAATGGATCCTCATTTCTCACTGCACATTTCCTCACCTGTATTTTAGTTGTCAACCTCTAGTTGGATCATCCATCATGAATTTTAGCAACAAGTCAGAACAGCTTTTTGTAATTTACTGTCTCATATATACCCCTGCATTGATTCTGTATCCAAAGTCTGTGTAAAGTGTAATCTAATCTATACTTAGGTGGTCTTTACAAGCATCATGCATTAAATTTCATTCAATAATTTATAACGTTTTTAACCTAACACTTACCCTAAACGTAAGAACCATCAGAACATGCCTAACACTACACCTAAAATTGACTAAGTCCACAATTTGGTTCAAAACTTACCCCTAACCCAAAAATAGGAGTTCTTCCCATGGGGCCAGGGCTTCGGGCCCAGAAGTGGGTCCTCACAATGTAATAATTCTAGGGTAATAAAACCTGCCTTACATTTGAAGAAATGCTAAAACACACACGCACTATAAATCCTTTTTATTATGAGGTTGTGAGCCCATTCATTATGGAAATATTGGACATCTTTATTACAGAGTTCATGGCCCTCTCTTTTTATAAAGCATTCACGCAAGCTGGCTGCTAAGGAATGCCATTATGTTTCTTCCTCATAAGCAGCAAGACATTCACTCAACGTGTTTTAAAGACAGTAACTTTCTCCGTCCCTCCCATCCTATGAATGCCATCTTTGAGGCAGATGTGAACAGAACAGACTTGGCAGAACCTAACCTCTAGTGCTGACATATGACTGTTACTAAGCATTTCTTCATCAAATTTATTCTGTCCGCCACAAAAGCTAACCTAAACTGTCATGAGTATTTAACAAAAAGGACAATAAGGGTAATTGAAGGAAAGGTTTATTTATATATGACTTAAACAAAAATTAAATAATTTCAATCGACAACCAAAAATCATTATCCTGACATTATCCTGGGTGGTCTCTTAAGAGAGAGCTCTGACCTGTCCAGACATGGAGTCATCAACACCGGAGATTTGCTGTGCTGTCTGGCACCAAGATGTTAGAAACAGATCCTTTAAGTCGGGGAAGGTGCCCCCATAGATCACACTTATTTGTCCTGCAAATCCCACAAATATAGGATAGCACAGATCTCTGGGGATGGGTGAGTCAGATCAACAACAAACTCAAAGCTGTGCCATGTCAACTAACCTTGAACCAATTTTGCTTTTGCTTTGTGTCAGGATGCACCATTCTCAAAAGGCGTAACACGTGGTCTCAAACACTTTTAAGGCTGTTTAATTGTCAAAGTAACATCCACTTGTACAAGACCTGATGTTCCCAAACGGTAAATTTTGCCAAGCATTGACATCGATGGGATGCAAATGAAAACAACATTCATCAGACCAGGCCAGCTTTTTTCACTGGTGTGTTCTAGACATATGAATAGGCAAGCTGCCAAATATGTGTCTATGAGGCTCAATACATGACAAACTGGTATTAACCATTTATTCTGACATTTTTCTGTCAGAACCAGCATTAAACTTTTGATCACCACAAACGTGGAATCCCCAGCAAGAGTCTAGCCATCATAGTATGGTCTTTCTCAAACTTACTCAAATCCTTAACAGTCAGTTGTTTCCTGCTTCTAATACCTCAGATTTGAGGATGAACTGTTTACTCTGTGTCGACAGACCATGTAAACTATGTACAATGCTTACCAGTGCTGTTCACTTCAGATGTGACCAGTACTAAGAAATAAAATAATTTCTTAACTAAACATGCAGGTCTTTAGATAGTCAGATTAAGGCAGAGTACATTCATACACTGACATCAGAAGCATGAAAACTGACAAGTTTGTGTGGAAGTAAGTGCTGCACAAACGGGCTTGACAAACATAATAAAATTATAATTGTAGTAAATTGTCATGATAAAATGCAATTTACAACTCAAAGCATACAGATTATAAACAGGAAATTACCTTTTATTGAATGGAGATTCTCCGGTAATGACATGCGTAGATTGAGGGCCAACTAAGAAATTAATGCGCTGATAGAAAGATCTGGCCGCCTTAGAATATAAAGCAGATAATATAAGATTATACAATTTTTGGTGATTGACACTGTTTGATACAAATCAAAGTCTTCCAAATATTCGTATGCTGTTCCTTACCTGCTGGGGAGCCAACAAGGACGGAGACTGGCTGAGCACCTCTGCAGGGTCCGGCGATCCTTTGCAGTATAACTGGTTTTGACAAGAGGGCTGAAGACAGCAGTCTGGATCCATACAGTCAGCTAAGCCATCTAAAACCCAACAAAACAAGTTTTTTTCATTAACAAAGTGACATGAAATGGATGGTACTAATCTTAGTGCAGGGGTTGGTAAAAAAATTAATAAAAATAGGCCCGAGTGCTGTAGGGAAAAAAAGCATTGGTGGGACTAAGTGAGGTTAAAATTTTTTTGAAATAGTAGTTTACAAATATGTGGAAAATGATTTACTTAACGCCAACATGGATACGTTCAAAATGAAACTGGATGGGGTCTGGGATGCTGAGGGATTAAGTGCAGTGAGCTGTGTTTTTCTCTCGTGTCATATATATTAAATCCCTGTTTTTGGGTTTTCCTTCTAAGAAGTGACACAATACGGAGAATCAACAGCTCTCCAAAGAGTCAAAGAAGAGGTATCTGGAAAGAGGCTCGCAGAACTAGGGAAAAGCATCTTAGAGAACAATGTCTCAGGGCTGTTGGGGATCTGACGTAATAAGATTTTAATGATTGAAGATATGGTATAAAAAGTCTTCAAAACTGTTACAGTGGTGAGTTGTAAACTGTTCAAGAGTTTGTTTGAAAAAGCTTTAGAAAGCTCAGTCAATTAACCTCTTTGCTAATTTTCACCCCATATTTGCCATCAACAACTACTACTGCCATATTTAAAATTAAAAAAACATGCATTAAGAATATCTAAAAAGCTATTTTAAATTGTTCCTCACAATGCACTGCATGGCTGGTTTGAAACATCCTACAATAAATGGTACCATTTCATACCTAACATTACAGAATTAGCAATAGTGGAGAACGACAAAGCAGCAATCACTCATGAAATGACCACCACCACCACCACCATGTGATCAGCAGTTCATAAAATATCTGGGCTCATCTAGTACCAACAAGAGTAAAATTTCACTTGATTCCTCTTTCTTTCACCCACTCAAAGCTTTAGCCAGCCCATCTAAATGCTTCTATCCATTGATCACAACCATGTTATTGACTAACTCGTCATTTGTTGCAATGCGCATTGAACAAGGACCTCATAAAATGGCAAGTGAGTATAGGTTTCTATTTGACTTGCATTAAAATTGATTGGCAAAAACTGAAAACAACTCTGTTTAGAGTTGAGGGGTACTTGTTCCTCCAATCCAATGCCTCACAGCCGATTTATGTTGGACCATATTATCTGCCTTCACTGGCCTTTCAGCAATGCCACACCATGCACCAAAAATAAGCGGCATAAATAGAATGAATAAACAGGTGATTAGGAGAATATATAAAGGACTGGGATTGAAATGAAGTTCGAGTGAAGACAAATGGAGGAATGGGAGGATAGGGTGAGATATGCCGGGTAATAAAAAAATCTCAGTGGCTATTTGTCTTAGTTTCTTAGAAAAAAAACCAAAACAGCTGTACATCTGGTGAACAGGCATCAGGGACTTAGATTACGTCGAGGCACACAAACACATAGAAGCGCTGACGATTTTCATTCTCTCTCTCCAGCTTCTCTTTGTTGCCCATATTTTAATTAGTCCACCACACTCATCAAACTCAGAGCTGGATATCACACTTAAGCCCAGAGCATTATTTCTAAATCAGCCTTTTTCTTTTGATTCACTGCCATTTTTTTTCATTTTTTCAATGTGTTAGTTCTCCCTCAAGAAAAACCCCAGAGCAGATTTTTTTATTGAAGCTTCTAGTAGAACTGTTGCTGATTCAGATCTCTTTCCTTCTCTATAGCCTGCAATTTAAGCACTCTTTTTGAAGTCTGCTAGCTGAAAGCATTTCTACTCCACTGTCACATCAGCATTTACAACGTATGTTTGCTATTCATGTTGCGGCCGAAAAATGTTGCGTTTTTGTTGTTGTTTTTTTTTGCTTAACAGTTAGCGCTCATGTAAACAGAGCAGCTCTGTGAATAGCTTTAAGCAAGGAGCATAAAGCAGAAATCTATTATTTGTAGAACACAACAATATATTTTCAAACAAGACAGTAAGCCTTGATTTAAAAATTCATAATGAGTCACTTCTAGATGAAGAATTAAACACAAACTCCCGATGTAAACAAAAAACAGAGAACAATGTCTCTGTTTGGATCTACTTACTACTAAGGCTGTAATGCTGTTAAAATGCCATAATGGTGTTCTCGTTAAAGTGTGGGTGCAACATTGGTGTCAGTATTTGACTCCCTCTGGTGACGTTTAAATATATAAGGGGGTAAACTATTATTATGAGGTAAGACATGAAGTAGTGTGTGTTAAGCTTGCCTCCCAATATTTCTTACTCTTATTTTGTAGTAAGAACAGAAGTAGGTAATAAACAGTGACAGGAAAGCTTTGTAAGATTATGACAGTACTGCGTAACTCTTAGCAACTGCTGGCACTAAGGTTAGCATCTCCATCTGATCAAGAATCAGTTTATTTATATAGTGCCAATTTATAAGAGATGCCGTCTCTAGGCACTTTACAAGAATATCAATTCAAATCATCTTTTCTGTGGCATCATTTGGCATGTTATTTCTTTAACAGTTTTCAAATAAGTCTGGACTGCTTCTGTCTTTGGTTCAATATGTACGTTTTTAGACTGATCCAATCTGAACTGGAAAATTCTACTGTGAACAGAGATTTCTCTAATCATTTCACCCAAATGGGAAATGTATCCTTTGCTTGAAGACGCTTATAGAGTTAGTGGCCAGTGTGTTTGGTCAGCAACCCCTTACAAAAAGCTCCCATGTATGTTACATGTAAACAAACACATCTGAAAATCATATACCACTTGTGTGGTGATGTGTCACAGTGAGAAGCTGAATTTAAACATGAGGGTTTGGAAGGTGAAACGACATGCGATTTTCATGTTTTCACATGGGTTTAACATATTTCCCCCCAGCACACATGTGTATTACACGTTTCCACATGTTAAAAGGAATGTGTTCACATGTGAATGGAGCATGAAACACATCAATGAAACGTAAGCTATTGATTTACACTAATAAAATTAGTAATAATCCATGGCACAGGACCACTTTAGAGTTATTGTGTGGAGTAATTAAACCTGTTGGAGTTTTATACACTGACTATACATACAAGTTGTATCACAGTTTCTGAACAGTGAAAACTTACTTTATATAATAGGATTCTTAGTGCGCCCCCAAAAAATTGTTAAATCTTTTAAAACCATGTGGTATTAATCATCATGTAAGCTGGTGTACTCTTAGATCCCTGTTAAATTCTTTATTTTAGTCCTTGTGCAAATACGTTTTTTTGTGGTATAAAGTGCTGGATTGTGAATCCTAAACCCATAGGGAAAAGGGAGAGTAGAAGTGTAAATATGTGCACATGTTTGTAATGATCCTTATACCAAAAATAAACTCCTTGTGAGGCTGACAGAAGGTGCAGTTAGAAGTTTCTTTTGTGAGTAACAGCTTGATGTGAGAAAATCTGGTTCAGGTCTCCCAGGAAAATGCATCTTCCGTCATCTACATTAACAAGCATTCTACACAACCGAACTTGACAACGTTAGAACAGTGTGGGTATTAGAACTTTAAATGGTGTTGACAAAAGAGTGTAAGGTAATGTATGTCATGGCTATATGGTTACATTTTCACAGTTACATCAGTTAAGATGGTCCAAATGTTTGAATCTAATGCAGCCCATTACCAAATACCAACATGGTACTGTTGGAAAAGTTCTTCATAAAGGCCTGAATAAGAAAGCGCACAAGTTAGCATAGGTAATACTATATTAATAGCTCATAAAAAACATTTGACTGGACAACAGTGGGTAGCCAACCTAGAGCTCAACCTGTCTGTAGGTACAAATGATAGAAACTATTTCTATAACTATTTCTGCTGGTATCACTCAAATACATTTATAAATTCAATGGAGTAGAAAAAAACAACATGAATTTATATTATTTTCTTTCCTACAGTGTTCACACTTCTCCATAATGCTGATTCAGGCCATGTTAAACTTAGAGCTGCAGGGCCATTAACTCCTTTATCACCTTTATTGCCGATCATCAACGTCCTAAATTAAACACACGCTTTACACATTGGTGATCTATTTAACCATCTGTTTCCACTAATTGTCCAGTGCACATGCACCGGTTATACCTCCTTCGTTGTCCTTGCCATCGGTGCAAAGGGTTTCCATGGCAACGTGACACCCTGCCCCTCTCCATCCAGGCTGGCAGATGCAGTGCCATCCGCTAGCTTCCAAAGTGCATCGTCCATTGTTGTTGCAGAGACCTGGGCAGCCCTCTGGGCACAGGGGGACAGACATGGAGTTAAGAAATGCAGGCCGAGTGTCGGGAACAGGCTCAGAAATGTACTGTGAAACAACTTTTGTGGAATGGGGGCCTTTAATATTTTTCGATAACGATAGTTTTGGACTGAAGTGCTGAAAGCTGCTGCTGCTTTCCCCCCCCTCACACATTAAACTATAAAAAGCCTGATGAACATCATTCAGCTCATTCGAAGTCATTTAAAGCTCTGAAAAAGCATGCTGACCAGTGTGAGTCAGTAACTCTACTGAAAACAGCAAGCTTTTTGGCTGGAACTTTAAATATTGCCTCTCAATGCAAAAACCTTTTGGGCTCCATTTTTATTTTCATAGTGAACAAAAAAAAAAATCAAACATCTTAGTTTCATAAAGAGCCTATAGAGAAATTGTACAGTATAACTGAAATTACATAGTATAACTTCACAAGAACTTGTTAGTAATCAGCTATATGGTAAAACATAGTTTTTTAAAGTGTTTGCAGAATAATTCATATCCTTTACACATTTTTTTTTTTTACATTTGATCGAGTTATAACCTCTGACTTTTATATATATTTTTAATTGGAACAACAAAAATCATTCACATTTGTGGAGAAGAAAAATAAAGGATAAGTTGTTTTCTTTTATTTTCACAAACTAAATTCTGTGTGGGATACGTTTGTGTCTATCCCTCCTGAGTGAATATTTGGAAAAGCACCCTAAAACTAATCAACTAAGAGTAAAGATTTTTGCAGACTGCGACCGGTTTTCTTCCCTGCTTTTCAGCTTTAACCAGCTCGTCATGTCTCCGCAGTATCCAAGCACAACAGCAACATGATGCCACCACTATCATGTTACACTGTAGCCAAAATGTGTTCAGGGTGACATGTAGTAATAGTTCTTTTCAACTGTCATGCGACTACAGTACATGACGGCCGGTGGCATACTTAAAATTGATCCTATTGTTTACCTTAAGAAAGAAGTCCTCACTGAGGACAGATTTGGGAAGCGAAAATGTATTATTACAACCACCAGTTATCCTACATGTGGCCTCTTTAATATTAATGGGAAGATTCTGTAAGTGGATATTAATGAAACTGATTCTCATCTCTTATTTTAATAAAATTTTAACCAATTTGAATTCCTCATAACTGGATATTAACAGGACTTGAGTTTGTTTCTCCGATGTTTAGAAATAGATTAGAAATGTTATTGAGGGATATTAGAGCAAAGAAGGGTGTTTCCAAATGGATGCTACACTTTTCAAGAAAAAAAAGAGAAACAAAAAAGAAAACAGGTTATTAGTTCAGAGTTTGTTCTTATATAAATGTGGAATGTCTTTAATGCTTTTTCAGATTCCTTTTTCAAGTTTAAAGAATGGCAGGATGTTGTCAGTTTTAAACACCTAAGGCATGTCAGCAGCTTCAGTACAAAAATACCTAACGTTACAAAATATACCTTGTGTGTATAAAGTCTCCTAATGATGGTCAGCCAGTGACTTAAATCTGTTAAATGGACTGACAGGCTAAAAGAGTATAAGACAAATAATGGAGACTGGCAAATTAAGAGAGAGACTGACAATAGACAAGACAGTCAGCCTTTGGTGAAATGCGTTCGTGTTGTAGTTTCACATGAACTAAACTGTGGGCAGATCCAAATTGTCCACTGTGAGCTTCATGGCTTGACTTGGAGAAAAAAATAAAATACACAATTTAGAGAACAAGGAATAATTACACCTATATCTGGAAAAAATGTCGCTACACATTCTTTTTCCAATATGGATTCATTAGCTCTTGCTTTTCTAGTCAGTGACAAACACTCTTTAAGTTACATCCATGTGAAAACACAACAGATAAAGACACGTTATCTGGGCACAAAATATTGGGAGGACAGGGTAGTTTGGACTGCATTCCTCCAGTGAGTAAAGTTTATGCCTGTGTTTGGCATTCCTTTATTTAGAAAAGACAGAGGGGTTGGCAAATACTTAAGACAAATAAAAGAGAAAAACAAAAGACACAAAGAGAGCCAGACCCAAGACAGAAAGAACCAGGCTGAAAAGTAAAGATGAAGGAGGAGAGACGAAAACAAGGAAAAGACGAGGATGCCAGAATAAAGACAGAAGCATATTGGTTGGTTGACATAACACAGAAATCAGGCTCGTAGAAGCAAGACAAAACGGGAATCACACAGCTTTGGTTTGTGATGTGTACATGTGTGGGTTTTTTTTGTATTCAGTCCGTGTTCGCGTGTGCGTTTTCGTCAATAGTTGTGAAAATCAGTGACAAAAAAAACAACCCAGAAATGATGGAGCCAGGAAACCATAAGCATGTTTGGAGAGAGAATATCAACACAAAAAGACAAACTGCAAACCAGGGAGAGACTGAAACATGGAGAGTGAAGGAAAATAAGAAATAAAAAAACGTAACCGAAAGAATCGGAATGACCCAGAAGCAAAACGGAACAGAAAGTAAAGTATTTTGGGACAGTGAGGCCTTTATTAAGTCTTTAGCTTGAATTACCTTTAAATCCTGAGAATAGGAGAGGGCAAGAGGGAGAGAGGGAGGAAAATTAGGGAAAAAACGTAAAATTGAAACAAAAGCAGCACTGCCAAATATATTTTCTGTAATGAGAAGATGAAAAAAAAAATAAAGGTAGAAAGGAAGGATAAACTGGGATCAGATTATGGGACTAGCATAAAGTTTTCGTATACAAACAGCTTCACTCGACATATTTCAGCAAGAAGTCACTTTGAAATCAAAATTCTGCGTAGGATTTCTTTATTCTCTTGGGTAACTCTGATACCAAAACCGAACATGGCAGATAGTCACACGTTTTCACTTGAACGTCAAATGTTTTATTTCTTTCTAAATAGGTTTGCAGCCATAAAAGAAATCAACTTTTTTTTTTTTTACTTTAGAGTTTTATAGCAGATTATGCAAAGTAACACTTTGATTAATTGTGCTAATTTGCCAATTACAAGTAATGAAATACATGTAAATCCTGAATACTACATAAGACCAATTAAAAAAAAAATATCTATATTAGAAATGTGGGCTTTGTAAAAAGTATATTTAATACTCCTTTGAAGGTCGTTATTTATCTTTATATCTGACAAATGAGCCTCATCACAACAGGTATTTTAGTTGAATGAATATGACTGCAGATTTTTGTTATGCTTTAGTCTTGCTATAACCAGGTACATCCTCCCCTTTTCGACACTAAACAAAAAGCGTCCAAATTCAGAAACAGCTATTTTTTTTCTTCCCGCCCCTAAATTGCTGTCGGTCCTGTCGCCTAGTAACCGTGACAGCGCTAAACACAAGCTGGTAAAAAGGGAGCTTCAAGTCCTCTTGAGTTTTTCTTTTACTAATTTTATCCATTTCATTATTTAACTGATTAGTAATAACGTGGATTCCAATAAAATCCCAGTCCCTCCCATGTAGTCTGCTGTTACAAATATTAAGATCTCGCAGTCGGCCTTCAATCAATCTTTGGATAGTGCGGGTACTGGAGGCTACCCGTGTCCTTTCTTTCGAATAGGGCTAACGAATATTTCACTTGTGGATTGCATTTGGAGGAGCCTTTAAAATTGGACAACCTCTGACAGCTTACTGGGACATAGTCAATCTTCGAAAGATGCAAGCCCTGAATTTGTACACACCCATATCTGGCTAAAAGACATGCAAGTCAAGTCAGACAGACTTTTTTCAACCTAAAAGAAATGGATATTAGCCTTTAAAATGTAAGATCAATTAGGCTGTTCATGACGTCAAACTATTTTGAAAAGGACGAGTGAGAAAAGAAACCCAGAAACAGTGTTCCTATACTGTCTTATGTGACAAAAATAGAAATGAAGGGAAATAATTCAATTACTAATAATATCAGGATTCAAGGAATGGGATGTATTTTTTTTTTGACAACCTTGAGTCAGTTATTTATAACTGTCTGTTCACACAATGCAGCACTGCGGAACCTGTAGCTACCAGAGGAAGGCAGCTGCTTTATCTTAATAATTTTGATCTTTCAATTTTTGTCCGCAATGAAGCATAAAGGATTTGGAAATGCTTGCAGCATATTGAAAAAAAAATGTAACAAGGTAAGAATATTTACAGGGAAGGAAATACATAAGAGAGTCTAGTGCCACATTTAGCCAAAAAACATGAGCAGCACAAGGTTTTTGCTTTCACTGACATAACAAAGCATGACTTTAAGTGTTTGGTGTCACTGCTGATTCATTAATTACTGACTATTTACAGCAGAAACGCTTGTTAAATTAAACTGCTCTTAAGCATTGTTGTAAAAACATGTGGAGGCTTTTTAAACGACCTGTCCAACATTGAAAACCCCCCCAAAAGCTACAAAGATAAAAACGGCAACTGCTTTAAAACTAGTCCACTGTGTCCCTTCTGTTTTTCTCAGACATCTGTGTTTAGATGCAGCTGCTCAGCAGCTGATAAAGGTATGAACTTTGGTTTGAAAGCATGATGCTCATGCTTAGTCTGTACTTTTAGAGTCTGTAAATATAAACACAATTGTAGATATAATCACAACTTTAAGCAGTGCATCTGACAGTTTCTCTGTTTATTTTTCATTACCTCATACCACATCAAGAAAAATCCACGCACATATAAAATGTTTTAAATAAAGGCCCCATGGATCAGAAAATTATTATTATAGCAGACAGAAAAATACAAACATCTGTTCCGAACCATATCAAATGTGTGAGACACTGGACTAAAATATGCACTGACTAGGCTTGACATTGGGAAATGCTTTATCTGAAATGACTGGGAATGATCTTGAGAAGAGCAAATCCTGACTGAGAGATCTGAAGTTTATGAGACATCTGTAACTTATAGTTCAATAAAAGTGGTAATTTAGCATGTTCATGTATGAATTAGCTTATACAAGCTAATGACAATTTATTACTTTACTGGTCAGTAAAATAAAGAGCAGGCAACTATTTTGATCTTCCTCCCAGTGCTGAACCTGCTTTAGTTCATAAGATTATGCATGGCCCTGCTCATCAATTCAGCTGGTGAATTACTAATTACCACTATTCATTCAGTGAGAAGAACCGGGGCTCAATCTCACACACTCAGCAGCATAGCAAAGTGTCCTGGATCAAAACACTTTACCCAATATACGCCCCCCAATTTGTGTGGCAAATATTTAAACACACAGCCTTTACTGTGAGCGTGTGTGTGAGTACGAATGAGAAAACAAGAAGAGGTTCAGACTTTATTAGTGTAAGCCATTCCCCCAATTTATTGTATTGCCCTAATCTCTGTAAGTAAATCTCTCACTATTATTAATATATTTCTTTTAATGCCTTAAAGGCTTCCACAGTAAGATTTTAACTAGAAAAATAACAGCTAAAAGGATAAAACTATAGTGAAACGTTATAGATTACATGAGAAATGTCAAATGTGTATGCTTAATTATTGTGAATCTTGACTGCAAAAATAGATTTTTACCCTTTTACCGTTTTATCTTCTCTACTCAAAACCATGTACAGTGTTTTAAATAAGCTAAGACAAAGGCACCAGTACTAGCAAAGGACAATATCATAGCTGCTGTTTTCTGTGTTGCTTAAGATCACGACAAGCACTTAGCACTGAAGACACAGCTGGAGTCATCGTTGCAAACTAAATTATATTTTGGATTTTTTTATTTAGGGTTATCCAACATCACTGATTGCATGGCTGAAAGGGCTCTTGTACTTAAATTATACTGAACTCAGTTTATGATGCAATCTTTTCAAAAATGAAATGAACACTACATTGAAAAAAGCAGATGCCTTAACTACAAAGGACTAGATTTGTTATAAATTTAGCTCCTTGATTGAGAAAAGATGATAAAGAAAGACAATAATAATAATAATAGTAAAATAATCAAAGGAAAATCCTTAAAAAAATTTAAACTAAGAAGTAACCATTACAAAAAGAAATGCAAAGAATGGAGAAATAAAAATTGCTTGTGATGAAGTAAAGATGAGAAAAGAGTACAGTACCTTTCACTCTAATGTCCGGATTGTGAGCTTTAAAAAGAAAGATACAATCGGGAAAGAAAGCAAGACAGATACAAACAGAGAGTTAAGTTCAGAAAACAGGGAAGTGGAAAAAAACAAGACTTTTAGCTTCATGGCTATCAAGTCAAAAGGAAAAAGTAAGAAGATCCATAGAAGTAATCTACGATATATTCACACAAAACTATTCATTTATTTTCTTCTTCTACAAATAAAATGCTTTAGGACCAACATTAGTGAAAAGCAGAGATGAGTGTGTCAGCTGGGCTACTTTTAAGCTCACCATGAATGGTGAACAGTTTTGTGTGTGGAATCACATTTTCCAATAAACTCAGAACAGAAGTAGGTTGGAGTCTCAGAGATAGAAGTTAGGCTGGATAAATCAACGACACAAAAACCAACAGCACAAAAAAGCATTTATGTAACTGAGGAGGCATTGGAAGATCCTCAGTACAGATAAAAAATAAACAGGAATGCACAACACATCTGGCTTGGCATTGGTATAAGCCGGTATTAGTCAATTTTTAAGATTTCTGTAACAGTGATAGTGCTGCCAAGAATAGCAGGATTGTGAGTTGTTTAACTTGAGTGAAGATGGAATTAAAGTTGTGTGTTCATTTTTTATATAAAGTTAAAAGGATAAAGGAATCTATGTAATATCATTAAATATCCCTTATGGACCTAAATAAAAAAATGTATCAGACACTTTTGTCCGCCTCAATTTTCATATCGATACATCCCTATTAGTAAATCTTGTATGGATTTGCACACTGTTTTACATCACATATTCAGCTCCTGTGATCAGACAGTTATTCTGTAACCTTCAGTTACTTGTCACTATTAGCTCCAACAACAACACTCTGGCATCTGCTTTGTTTCACCGTGACATTCACAAAGCAAACAGCCTTGAAGATACAATGCAAACCTGCCTTTCAAATTCAGCAAAAGTGAAATGTTTGAACCCTCTCACTGAACAGCTGTTGTCCTTACATCGCTAACTTTATAATGACCTTAACACACAAATACACACAAAAGTAAGACATAAATGTAGATACTTTTTTATAGTTTATAGAACCAAGGCTTACAAAACCTAAAAACCTGGAAGCACAGTTAATAATCCTGGAAGTCAGTTTGTGTTTTCTAAATAATTTTTGCAGCAAAAAGGGCTGATTTATATTTAGAATGAACATAAAATCACTTTTCACTTGGTTGTTCAACAATCAGATCTGTATTCAACATTAAACACGTGCAGTTTTTTCTTTCATTTCAAATAACATCCCTGCCGTTATCACAGTTTTGTTCACTTCTGTCTGTTTGTTGTCTTTTTATGCACAAATATACATGCAAGTCTTATACATATATTTTCTTTACAAATAATTATCATCTGAATATGTTCTTCTGTAAAATGCTTGTTTATGTTGTAAATGTGCACTTCCTGTACATTCAGTTATTTTCATTTATACCATTCATTAACTTAAACATTTGTCCTGTTAAACTTTAGATTTCCCCACTGTGGAAAAAATTAAGGATATCCTATTCTATTCAACAATTTATCCCCTTGTCTATAAAAACAATTTCCAGCATACATCACAGGACATGTTGATAAATTATATCTCTTATGATGGGTTTTTTCTTCCTGCTATGTGAGATTTTTCTTCTAAATATATATGTTAATATATCTTGCAGGCAACCATCACAGATAGATATATGCTCTTTGGTTACTTGGCAGCACAGTTTAAGGTGTACATTTGCGTCGACAGATGGGCATGCATTTCTCCCCCCCTCCTTTTTCCATGCTGGTATAAAAAAAGAAAAGAAATCTTAAGTGAATCAGGTGGAGTTTGACGAAGGAATATGTAGATAACACGGATGTCATGTGACTTTTGACATGCATGTCTGCGATAAACTACAGAAATAAAAATAAAAGAATCCCTGGCTCACCAGTGACCTGAAAAACCATCAAAGTGGATTCATTCTTGGGAGCGGGGAGTTATTGAAGAGGTTTAAAAGAGTGCTGAAAATGAAACTCTGAGAAGGAAACAGATGGGGAGCAAGCTCCTACAGATCAAAGGGCAAAAAGTGTGGGCAGGCTTGAGACAAAAAATCGCAGACTTTAATGCAAAAGGTGGATCTGGCTGATAGAAACCTGGACTGAACAAACTGTTTTTTTAAACAGCTTCAGCTAAGGCGAAAGAACTGAGGGGAACTGATGTCCAAATTCCCTCAGTAAAGAGTTTTGTGATCCTTAAAAAAGGTTATGTTTCCCTGCAACCACAAAAATAACAAGAGTTAAAATTTATGGGTGCACAATTTATATGGATGAGGGAAAACCCCCATTTCTTGTAATAGATAAAATACTGTGGTCACAAAAGTTATTGACACCAATGCAGCATCAAAAGCCCCCAAAACGCACCCCTCCTCACTGACCAACCTGTACATTTAAGAATTTGCTGACATAGACCCCCACTAACAACATGAAGTAGGCAACAATTTCTCAAAAATGAACACTTCCAGCCCCAATTTCAGCAAACAGACTCCTACAAATCTGAAAAGGGTTACATAACCTACTGTAAATGCGGGACGACAATAAACTACTGTGATTCGGCATTCATTAATGCGCTATTCTTATAGGCATTTGTGAATGAAATTTCAAGAACACAAATGATCCAATCTGAATCAGAACATCAAGGCATCAAGGAAGGCAGACCTCCGTTGCCTCAGTAAATGTCAGCATCTCTTACAAGGCAAAATGAGGACGTCCTCGGTAAAAACTGCTACTGACCAAAAAGTGAGTTGTGGCAGTTGTGGCCGCCAAGCGAGGTAAACCCTTAGTAGGTTTAGGGGGCTTTTTGACATGGAGTCAGGTTGGTTTGGATTGCTTTTTTTCACACAATAAAATAAAAAATAAATATATTATCGTTGTGAAATATGATCGAAGAGCCTTTTTTGTGTTTGTGTTGAATATGCAAATACATATATAGTTAAAAATTTAGTTTATTGTCACTCACCAATATTGCAGTGCTCCCCAGTCCATCCTTGGTCACACTCACACTTTCCCTCTTTGCATACTCCGTTCTTGTTGCAAAGCGGATGGCAAGCCTTCTGATCACACACAGTTCCCGTCCAGCCCTCCTCGCAGCGACAGACACCACCGTAGCACATTCCGTGGTTGCCGCAGTCTACCTCGCACACCTCTATAACGGCACCAAGGAGGTAAAAGGCAAATGGGGATACAAGGAACAAACCTATTTATTTACAAGCTGCTTTTATTTAACAGCCATCCAATAACTAACTTGGCAACGTCAAATAAAACAACATTTTATGGCCTAATACGGCTATCCTCAGAAGTACTTCATATTCACTTTGCAGGATCAAAACTACCCATTATAGTGTTGTTGTTAGCTATTTAATGTTTTACATTGTTTTTTTTAAGGGGTGCAGTTCTTGCCAAGCTCTAGTCTTAACATTAGCATTAACATGCAGCTGACACCAGCCGCTTTAATTCTAACTGCCATATAAGATGCGTAGCTGGATTGTACTGATAAAGCATAAGATCAGAGTAGTGACACCTGAGCTGTTGAGCAGCTGAATGTAGTGATGCACCTGTTTTATTGGTCAGTCATCCTCGAAAGAAGAAGTACAAAGTACTTTAACCCGTTAGCTTAAAACATTTTGCTCTGGATATAGAAGTAGTTATGCGATGCAATGTGCTCAACTGATGGTGTGTACAGTTTAACAAACATTAAAAATGCTATGCAGAAGTTACAACTAGAAACATGAAGAGATTCCTGAACATTTTATCAGACATACAAATGTGTCAAAGGTTGACCCACAACGTTGTTCTCCGGTCAACGGCACACAACAATAAGACGTAACATTATGACCTCAATAGAGGCCTGTGAACATTCTGTCTGTGAAGTTGATGTAGTGGAATCTGATGAAAAAAAGGGAAGCATCAGGATGTGAGGAACTTTAACAAGGGTCAAACGATCTTGGTGGATGAGTCACGGAACACCCGAAACATGCAGAGAAACTGGTGACCCAGTGAAGGGTCAGGACTTAGAGATGGAACAAGGAGACGGCAGGGTTATCAGCGTTGCCTAGAACTGGGGTTCTCTTTTTGCTGCTAGTTACTAAGCCATAACTGTTTGTCTTCTGAAGAAAGTGTTAGTCATGCAAATCCATTGTAAAAATAATTTTGGAGCGTGTTAGCTAGGGCTGCATCTTGTTGTTGGAGGCATTGTTATATTGTCCCCAGAGTCCAGTGTTCAAATACTAGCCTGGGGTCTTTCTGCATATAGTTAGTATGCTCCTTGCATGTTTGCGTCCCCTCTAGGCATTCCACCATCCTCTCACAATGTAAAAGCAAAAGTGTTAGGTTGTAAATTGAGTTTGTGTAGGTTGTAAATCTATGTAAACTGTTTTTAACTCTGAGTGTATTTGTGTGTATTGCTGATGTCTGAGTCTCTGTGTTGCCCTGTAATAAAATGTTGACCTGCCTCTTAGTCAATGACTACCGGAGATATGCACCACCTACCTACTGCAGGCGAGCTAAATGGACAGTAATGTGGAAACAATGGGTTGATGGAGTATTCAAATTCCTTAATTAAACTCAAACATATGGTAAATTGTCACATCATGGACGCAACTTCTCAGGTTCCTCGACGAAAGGGTTATACTGCAGACAGCTAGGGGCCAGATACAACGGCAGACCATCAGAGGTCTTGTGCAGGTCATGCCTCAATGGCTCAGTAGTGTCTTGGGCTGGATGGTGAAACTACGCGTTACATTCACTGTCTGCAACTCCCCTTTGATTTGTGCTCGGATGTATTTATTTCAAACTACCATATTAAAGTGTGGTTCAGGAAAAGCTTGATGTGGAACAATAACATGGCAGAGTGTGAACTCAGCTGCGTTCATGAGGGGCCATGTGGCTCTCCAACAGTCAGCCTGTATTAGCGTGGCTGTCTGTGAGTCCGTGTCAAAGAAAGACAGATTAAACGCCACACTGCTATACTCTGACAAGGGACTGAAGTGCCTTAGGTTGAATGTGAATATATTTATACACACATGTGTCTTTGATGGCTGTGTATTTGAATGTTTTTGACAGATCCTGAGGAAAAGGTCAACGGCACACCAAACATATTATTGTATCAGTGCAGAATGTATGCATGTGTGCATGCTACTAAGACACAATACTTAATTAGATGTGTGTCTGATGGTTTTGACAATACTTGCTATAACAGCTTGAGGCAACACAAACAGAAGTGAGAGCACGCATACACACTCCCTTCCTCTTGTTTGTTTTTATGTCATGCCATCTGTTACTGATCTGCATTCCTCCTCCAGTTTTCCTCTGTTTTATCTTTCTTTTTTACTGCTTCTCCTCTCCCTTTCTGTTTTGAAACTGCATGGATAAAGAGAGTATAGGATGTTTTATGTAATGGTCCTGATAAAAATAGAAGAAGTGTAGTATTGCACTGCTTTTGTTCATCTACAGTATCTTGAGTCTCGTGTCTGTCAGAGGCAAGAGAAATGAAATCTTTCCACAGCTCTTCAGAAAGTGTCAGGCAGAGACTTGTGATACAACAGATACACCAGCAGAAATAAATGGCCATATCAGCAAAATCAGCACCAAAATGGTATGATTTACCATGTTTGTTACAGAATAACTTGCCTTACACAGGACTAGAGTTTTCAACGATAAGGTTTGACTAATTGTTTGATGTTTCAATATAATTAACATCACAAGAACACTGTGTTTGAAATAAATGTAAATAGATTAATTTGACATGAACAGTGATGTTTACAGATAACATACCTAAAGAGCAGTCTGGCCCCGTCCAGTTCCGGTCACAGGCACATGTGCTGGTCTCTGCATTGTAGGTACCGCGGCCTGAGCACTGGTCTGGACACAAGGCTTTAGCAATCTCACAGCTGGCTCCACCCCATCCTGGCTGACAGTGACACTCCCCGTGAATACACACCCCATGGGCTGAACAGCTGGGGTCTATGCAATCCACTGGAGACAGACGGGGGAGAAGGGATTACTAATTTAACAGGTTCTCCTGGAAAAGAGTGCTTCAGAAATGTTGCTGTTACACTTTTCTTTTAATAATTTAATGAAAAAAGAAGATTTGTTATTAAAAAACGAAACCAGATCGTAAAATAATTTCTAGTTGTCAGCCTGAGATGTGAGAAAAGGACAGATTGGATACAGGACAATATTGCTAAAAAATGCCCTCTATACTTGGGTAAAACAAGCCTTTCATTATCAGAGTGTGATTTGTGTATTTTCCTATGGTTTGAGATTAGTTTCCCTGTAAAGACAAACATTAGACTTCTGATGGGCATGTTACACAGCGTTTATTAAATTACATGTGCAGATTCAGCTTCCATATGTCATCTCATTGATTAAATCTGTTCTGCTTGTTTAAATGGGTTTTAACTACAGACATAAAAAATAACCACAATTTTCATCCAGTTGTTTATTTGAATTTTGCTTCCCAGTTAAAGACATGGAGATGTAGGATGCACAGCCGAAGCTGACCAGTTAAATGACCCGATCTCTTGTCTGTTCACTGGTCTCTTTGGATGATTTGTTTTAGCTGTTGTGTAACCTCTCAATCTTTATCCTGTTTGTTTATTGAACAATTTTTATTTTAAATAACTTACTTTAACAGTTGTATACATTTTTTTAATTAAAAGTTATGTCCTATTTGAATTATTGGAAATATATGTAAATTTACATAAATTATTTTACTTCATAACGTTGACCTTATAATTTAAAAACACGTCGTGTTCTGGCTTATCTATGAATTATAGGGAATTTTTATGAAATATAAATTTATTCCAGACATCTAACTTGCATCCAAAATACTAGTCTTCTTATCAACCAACCATTTCTACATGATTCCAAATGGTATATCAAAAATAATTTGTTGACTGAAAATCAGTTATTTCCACCTGTGATTGAATAGAATTAGAAGCTAAAAAAAAAAAAATGATTGCAGTGCATTGCAAAAAAAAATTGAAAAATAAATAGAATAAGAAAGGCAGAATATGAAACAACCTTGAATCTTAGTTGAAGTTCTAAAGTTACTGACGAAGCAGAAAAAAAGATCTTAAAGATTAAAAAATGCTACTATAGCTAACACGCTGACTATTGATTTGAATCTGCATCATGACCACAGTGCTGCCCAGAGTGACAACCCAGTGGATTATGAGCCGAACGAATGAAGTGGGGGTGTCAAAAGTCAGATTCCCGGGCATGTTGTTGAATATACGTACCCGCAGACCTGATTAAATGGAATTAAGACAGAGATTAATCAATGCTGTCAAGAGCAGAGAGAAAATACAGCCAGTTTTGAACCTAACTCACCTCATTTTCCAAAAAGGCTTTTGACCTTCATATAGGTGGGCAAAATGTAGCCATCATTCTGCCTGCACTTATGCACTCTTTTAAAGATTTGAATATAAAATCACTCTGCGCTGTCGATGGTTTGTTACACTGTGTGGGACACTGTATGTGCGCTGAATGCCAAATTAGTATCAACTGACTGTGATTAAACTGCGGTAATGTACACCGTGTAGCTTGTCTAAGCTTTTAGTATCTGCGGTGTAACCACTGATGTGTAATTGTATGTCAGATTAGAGTAAATTAATTTGCACTGGAACATTATCATTTTAATAAGCTACTTTTCAGCAGGGGTAATTCAGACAGGTGTGCATAGGTCATTCAGATTATTAGCTTTAAGTCTGCACTTTTATGTGTTTAGTCAATGTGTGATTATATTCACAGAGAGAAAGGGTGAAAAATAGAATGAGATAAATTACACAAACAATACACCCTTATCCCACCCAGAGGTTGGGAAGCAGCCAGATGCGATAACACTAACCTCCATAAATGTGGATATGCCTAAACAATTTGGAAAATAGTTATATGTTCTAACCATGTTGAATATGTTGAATATTTAACTGTTCTTGTTGCAAGTTTAACACCATAAATTATAACAGCATATTTAGGTCCTAAGAAACTTATAGTGAATCCAAGTAGGCTATTATACCTCCTAATTAAGAAAAAACACAATTACATTTTACAGATAGGAAAATATAATCAACATAACAAAAATCAAGCTTGATATATATATATATATATATATCATTCAAAATTCAAATTCACCAGTGGCTAAAAGTTTAAACATTGCCTGTGGCTGGTGGACACATTCTGATAAAGAAGTCTAATAATCCACAACAACAACCTCTAATGTGCTCTCTCAGTTCAAGTCATCAGGCAACCATTCAGCTGAGTTCAGCAGGCAGAAAACAAATTTACCTAATCATTGTAATTGCTCTGGTCCTGTAGCGTTGGAGGAAAATGTCCTGTAGGGATATAGGGCTAATCTGATGCAGCACTTGGCTACTTTGGCTTCCCTCTGCAGGGTTTTCTGATCTTTAGCAGAGGTAGATTTTTGAATTGTGAGGTCATGCCTATGTCCAGAATTCTGTGTGTAGTGGTTTTAGAAAAATGTTTTAGGAATCGCTGTGGAGGTCTCAGATGTTCACTCTAGCCTCAGGTAACAAAGGTCTATACACCAGAGAGTCAGTGAGTGTGAATGAGAGGTAAACCCGAGTAAAAGCACAGAGCAAGGTGCCTAATGCTGATTACCCTCTCCACAGGTGCAATGTTGGTAATCTTGTTGCACATCAGGAGGCTTGGTTACAATTTCGCTGCTTCAGTAAATGGTAAACCAACTATTTCTTAATTAGAAGTTGCATGACGTAATAATTCTTAATGAAATGCTGGTTGTAAATGTTGATGTTTAGAAGAATCTGAAAGCTTGGCACGCCCTTATATATTGGTCCTTTAAATCGGTACTTTGTGTAACCTCTAACGTCTAGAGTTAAAGGTTAAGGTCTTTACCAGATTTGGCTACCTACAAACTGAATGTTTTGACCATTTGTTTGTTATAGCTCAAGCGTAGACAGGTTGCAGTGAGTAAGGCAGTGAATCAATATTCAGGTCCACCACAAACGCCCGGAAAGATTTAGTATGTTTGGACAAGATGAGCCTCCCTTTGGACTCAGGGCTGCTTTAACACATAAATATGTTTTGATATAAGAATGACTGTGTGTTTAGGTTCATTGTTATGCTTAAAGGTAAACCTCTGCCTAATTCATAACTCTCTCTTTATTTAGCTTTATCCATTCCAACATTAACTCAGGATTGCTTCTCTGTCACTGCATGATACTGCTACCCCCATGTTTTACAATGGGGTTGCTGTACTAATGGAATAGATACATCATTTTGTTTGGTTCTAAGGAAATATGGAGAATTGGAAGGAGTGTATTACAATTTAGGAGTGAGCTATTTGCCTGCCACCAGTTTTGCAGAGGGTATGCACAAGCCGGCTTAAAACCTATCCTGTCTTCATAATAACATTCCAAAAGTAAGGACATTCTCCACAATCTGATTTCCCCAGTGTAAAAAAGCAGCCGAATACAAGTGTTCTCAGCTGCTTGTTCAGATCCAGCTCCCTTAGAGTGGTAAGGAGTCTGAAGGGGAGTACTTCTATTAACTGCATTTTAGATTCCGGTCCACCTTAATGTTTGCCTCCACATGTCTTCAGTAAAGAGCTACGCAGTTTGATAAATGTGTTTACAAACTACGAACATCTCAGAAAACTCAGTTTTTCTTTGACCATTTCCCCTTACTAATATACATTTTTTTTGTATATCTGGGCATGGTTCAAATCTAAGAGCTCGTGATTGGAGAAAAAATGATAAAAATACACTCAAACACAATCGGTTGCATGGCATTACTATGTCATGCAACTGAGGCACCATGTTGGTCATCAATTTCAGAGAAAGTGTTTTTTTTTTTTCTTACCTTCATCACAATTGTCACCCTTATAACCAGTGTTGCAGATACAGGCTCCCACCATGCAGATACCGTGTCCTCCACAGTTGATGTCAATGCACTGGTTGGACGGCACATCACACTCGGTGCCTTTCCACCCACTGTAGCACTGGCAGCGGCCACGGGAGTAGTGGCCATTGCCACTGCAAAGCACCGGGCAGGCAGCTGAATTAAACACATTCAGACAGATGACTTAGTCAAGAAGTAAATCAACCCCACCTGAACAAAATGTTACAAACCAAACAAATCTGCAATTAGTCAGAATCTGAATAATGTATGCTTTGAAGTGAATAAATAGCTCCAGGGCCTTGAGTAGCCGTTATCTGAATATTTATAGTTAGCAATTTTATTGTGTGAGTGAAATAATTCTATTATTCCTTTGAGATGTGAACAGCTTGCTCAGTTGATTGATGAATCGAGGGTAAAAACAAGGCCAGAAAATACCAGCGCCAAACAATGCTCGACACATAAATTTTTTCTATTATAATCCCCCACACATCAGCCGAGACATTTTTCGACACTGTCCTATTTTCAAGCGGTATTGCACCTGAAAAAAAACAATTTTTATTTCTGGTCTCTCCCTCCTGTGACAGCCTGGCTCCTGTAACAGCTGTCCTCCAGTCTTATATCAGCACTGTCTTTTTAATAAAAGCATAAGGGGAGATTATTGTCCGGGCTCTACAAATAGAAAGAACAAAGTTCTTAACAGTTTGCTGCTAAGTTTTCCAGATATTTCACAAAGTAGCTGTGGGGTGCATTTGACCTGTGAGAGGTGGCTCCATTTGGCTTTAGGCTATGCAAAAAGACATAAAGAGGTGTGTCTGAAATGATTTGCAGTAAGTTGATCCCCCAACCCAGGAAACAAGAAGCCTGTGAAAATAGAAAGGCAAGTGTACAGAGCAGCAAAAAGAGCCTTTGGAGTGCGCAGGTCACGTTTACTGCTGGGATAACAATCTCAGAACAATAACTGCTTATCGGTGGGTGGCTGAGTGTTTTTCTATGAGCATTTACCTCGAGAGCAGTCAGGCCCCAGAAATCCCGGGAAACAGTGGCATATTCCTGAGAGACAATCACCGTTTCCGTGACAATTCTGAGGACACTCCATAATTGACTCTGATTAAGTGAATATGAGAAAGAGAGAGAGGGGAAAAGAGAAAGAGAGAATTTAGTTGTGCAAATTAATTAGGTAGATTTGAAATCAAACTGAATATTTAAGAAATCACATGCATAGAGTGAATCTGCATAGAACCCCATTCGTCCGTGGTTGCTGTTGTTACAGCCAGTCGGCCTCATCAACACATTTAAAAATCCAATTATCCTGCTGTCTCACTGGCTCTTTTTCTTCTCATGTGTGTCGTACAATCGCAAAGACTTGTCCATGTGCACGTTTGTGCTTTTAAAAAAACACAGCTGCGTATGTGTATGAGTAGCGGACATGTACATTATGTGTGAGCTCATACAGTACACAGTCTGCAATCACCAGATTGCACAGATGTTGTGTTTGTGGTTTCAGATTTTTTTTGCTGGCATTTCATGATTTCAGAATACAGTGCTGAGCGATCAGATGTAAATACTAACAAATCTGTCCAAGTTCTTACCGTATAAATTCATCAATCAGTAATGAATATGTATATATATTAAAAAAAAACTAAGATGGGAAATGGCCTGAGCTTAAATGGTGCTTTGTAAAATACAGAGGACTCCAAAGTGTTACATTTACACTAGACGCCTTCAGACATGGATGATGGTGAGCTATACTGTAACCACAGCAGCCCTAAGACAGACTGACAGAAGCAAGGCTGCCATAAAATCAGCATCACCAACAATCTGACCAGCACCAGCAGTCAAGGTGGGGGAACTGTCCTCCCTAAGGAAACAACGGAAACAGACGGAGTGGGGGGTTCACCAGCAACCAACTGGTTACTGGAAGAACCACCACTCCGTGAGCCACAGTTGACAATCACAAGCAGAAATTATCATTGTTTTTAAAACAATTACCCTTTTTGCTTCTTAATGACCTCGAATATAACTGTTGTCACAAATACTTTAGATAAGATAGAAGTTTTCATGATGTTTAAAAGGTTGAAGGCAAGAGTGGTGAATCTATATAAAACAGCTTTAGGCGATCGTAAAGCGTCCTGCCAGTCCTATAAGCTGTTGTGAGACAGAATCGGGCCGTAATCAGTCTAGTCCTTGCTGAACATTAGCAGTAAATGGTTTAAAGACTTAAGCACAGCATGAACATGAAAATGTGGTGCGAATGATTTGTTCCGTCAAAAAAGGCATCAGACCAAATAAATTCTGCATAAAAAAGCTTAAATGTATAATCTATCTTTTGTTATTATGGCATTTAGTAAACATGAATAATTTGAGAACTCATATATGACCAAAAACAGGAAATGATTAGACTGAGTAAATGTAAAAACTGTGTGAGAAAAAAAAAACATGATGTCTTTTAATAAAGTGCAGTGTACACTGTGAGCACAAAACATTATTATTCTACTTTAACACTGAATTGTGGAGTCTGTAGGTTCCAGTTAGCATTGCTTGTAGTGAGCTTCAGTCAGCTGTCTAGTAGAGATTTAGTCACAAGATAACAGTTTTCTTCCCCGTGTCTATCATAACAAATCAGCTTTGTATGACGTACCCAAAATGATCTCCTAAACACACATTAGTAGGTGAATGACATCACATGGGATCACATTTGTGGATAAGTTACGTCTATTCAGTTCAATGCTCTTTGAAAATCCCAAATAAACAAAAAAATTAAAGGTTAGCTCACATCACCACATGTTCAACAGAGCCAGAATGACATAATGAATCACTCAAATACATACAGCATTCACTACCACATATGTATCTTACCTATGAGGACTGTACTGTAGGAGACTTGCTCTATGTTCCGTCCATCATTGTAAAATGCCAGATGCCAGATTCCTGTGTCCAAATATTGGATGAAGCCAGCCTCTAGTAGGTTTACCGAGCGCGTGTGCCGAGCTCCTACGCCACGCACCTCCTCATGGAAACCAGCGAGATACGGGTACATGGAGTGCATGTCGCTGAGTGATCGCTTATCTTTCGAAATGAGGCGGCTACCATCTAGCAACTCGACAAAATCATACTGCAAAACACAAATATACAGAACAATACATATTATTTACCACGAAAACCATTCGAGGAAAATGTTGGGTTTCCAAAACATCTCCCGAGTGCTGATAAACTTTAAATTGAAGTGAATAGCCATAAAGACTACTGTTACATTTAAAAGAAATGTTCCAAGCCTGTGAACAAAAGTGAAACTGTAAAGTACTTGGGTACATGCATTATGTTGCAGGAAGCGTTAGTGGCATAAAGCAGAAAACGTATACGGTCTCGAAATGGACAACGCCTCGATGCTTAAGGTAGTAGTTACAGTACAAGGTCCTTCACTTTTGGGTTTGCCACAATGGAACTTTAAACACAGCCCCGTCGACGATTTGTGGGCAGAGCTTGAACTGTCTGAGTGAGTAAGACACCTACCAACCCGACCAGTTACACCATCTCAAAGGCATGTGAAAAAGAGAAAGAGACTAAATACTGGAGAGGTGGACTTTATAACACACTTTAAGAGACTTGGCTGAACTTTGGCCCAATTAGACTAGACTTAGACTTACAGATGTCTGAAAATTAGTAATTATTATTTCTATCCCATTGGGGGCTATCAAGTAAATCAATTAAGGAACAGAAACGGCTATGATTAATAAAATAAATAAATAAAATGTACAACAAGAGTCTTCTCAATCAATGAAGTGCATGGAGATATGAGAAGATTTAATGAATTGTGTCAGCCCTGTGGATTTAACTTTATGTCTTCTCAACTCCCAAGAAGTTTCAAATGAAGGCCAATCACAGAGACCCTTGTCTTTCTGGATGTTTATTAATGTCAAAAGAGAGCTGAACATTTCCATTGTCACCACATGCTTGAGACTGTGACACTTGCTACACAATGACTTAACACAATCAGCTGAGCTTATTTAGATAAATAAATAATTTACCAAACGTGTTATATTATAAACAGGTTTTCATTGAACTGCACATAAAAATTGTATTTTATTGGACTGTATTTACTTGAATTTTAATGTGGATGCATGTCTAGATTGGAATGTTAAAGAGTGCTTTGGATTGAATTCATCTTTATATATGTTGCTTTTAATAAAATCAAAGATGCAACACTTGCATCTTTGAGTCTGAGTTAAAAACCAGGGGAAAAAAAGCAATATCACAAACACAATCAATGACCAAGCCTGTATGAACGAAGGAGAAACTCTGAGATATTGCTGAAATCTTGAAAACTCCAACATTTGTTTTGTATTTCATCTGATCTCCAGAGTTTCTGGTTGTTCATTCTAGCTTTCCAATCAGGAACAGATAAACATTGATTTGGCCAGTTTAGTCAGCAACATCTTTATAATAGCCTACCAAAATATATTTTCAGTGAATCTTTCCATCAAAACATCAGATACAAAGTTAACTTTTATAGCCTTATGCATTTTTAATGTCACTAACACTCACAAACACTTTTGATTTGTTTTAGTCATAAACTCTTGATCTCGTATTTTAGATTTAGAAAGAAATTGTTTTGTTAGACATGGTGTAAGTCCCTTTGCTGTGGGAATTAAAGCTAGGTCATGGCAGTGACTGTCCTGTTTTATTTAAAGAACATAGATAAATCACAGTCTGACCAGGGTAACATATGTTTCTGGAACAACATCATGATCTGTAACTATGTCAACATTTTTGAGAAACTCGGTTCATCTCTAACCATACAGCCTATTAAGTGTTAAAAACGTTTCCTAAATAAGATAACTCGTTAAAGGATTCTCCAAAAACACTGTCAGGTAATTGGTCTTTCTAAATTGTCGTTAGGTCTGTTGTCTGCCCTGTGTGTCTCTGTGTTGCCCTGTGATGGACTGGCGACCTTTCAAGGGTGTACCCTGTCGTTTTCCCAATGACCGCTAAAGATAGGCACCACCCTCTACAACCCTGCAAGGATACGCAAGTATAGATAAAAAATGGATGGGATGTACCGGCTGACTAAATCTTTTCATTAGACATGTGATATAGCATGAAGAATGAAGCTCGCTAATAAAAATGCAAACCTTAGTGGGAGGTGTTGATCTTACACCACACCCTCCTTTAAAAAAAGTATACACAACTGCACTGTTTAAATCCACTAAATCCTGCATCAAAGACTAAATTTCTGAGTTAGAAATACACATTAAACAAAGAATAAGACCAAAATGTTCACTTCACTGATAATTTCCAAAACATTGTAAAAAAATACACAGAACGGTCTGAATACCTCTAATGAAAAACAGCCCATAGTTTCAAAGCTTCTCTTGTCTGACTTGTAGGTTTGTTGGTGGTTTCTAATTATGGGAGGTACATTTTTTTGTTTTGTTATCAGGCTCCTCTCCTGTGGAACAAGTTCCATAAGGCACACATCCTCTCTATTTTTAAGATTAGGCTTCAAACCTTTGATTCTGATAAATCTCACTGTTAGAGTGGCGTAGGTTATTATTATGTTAGGCTATTTCTGTAGTTCTGTTGCTGTAGGCTTAGGCTGCAGAAGGACAAAATGACCACCTGTCCTTACAAGTATTTCACCCTCTCTACTCTCTCTCTGTATGCCCTATTATCCCTGCCAAAGAGTTTGTTTCATTGTTTTTCATTCCCAACGAAAGAAATTATTTATTTATAGAAGGAGACATTGCTGAACAGTAATTACTCGATTCAATTTAAATGCCTTCCTAAGACTTTGTGTTATTAACTTGTTTTTTATAAACTACATTTATTACACTGTTTTATTGTGTATAGTGTATAGTGTTTATGGTTAACTACAAATGCAGAATGTTCTGGATCAGGATGAACGGAATCAACCTGTCCCTGACTTTATTTGTACATTTGTTGTATGGAGAAATTGTTCTAGTTTGGTTGTTTTCATCATATTTCAGTGCTTCAAATCATCAAACAAACTCTGCTGTCCTGAGTTAATGCTAATATCCATCCTCTAATAAAATAAATTAACAATAAGATGTGAAACAAACTGAGTCTGCAAAGAGCTAAGGCTTTGGGACGCAGAAAACCCCAAATGAAGAAAAACAGAAACAGTCCTTAATAGGAGTTGTTAGCCAAGCAGAATTACTCCAACTATGCATCAAGGACTAAACTAGAAATTCACACGAGAAATCAGAACATCATATAAGGCACTGCAGGGCGTCATGTCCCTCAGGTAACCACTGTAAATACAATTCAAAGTTCTGACTCATAAGACTTTAGAAAATCAAGACCAAAAAGTGGGACGTTTTTTGGAATGTGCTTGCTCGGTACATCAGAGGCAACATCAGCACATCATTTTACATTGCAGCGTTGTAGCTTCAGGATCTGGAAATTTTATGTAACTAAGGGAACCAACAACTTTGCTCTAACCACTTGGACTAAGCAGGACAATGGTCTAAAGCACAACAGTGAGTGTACATGGAAATGACTTAAACAAGCCAACCAAAAGAGCAAACCAAGCAGTTTACAACAATTCTGCAATAAAGATAGAAATTAAATTCCTGCACAGTGACATAAAACACGCATTGCCAGTTCTCATAAACACTTGAGGGCAGTTGTTGCTGGCAAGGCTGGCAAAGCCCCTCATTAATTTAAAGAGGAAATAACTTTTTCAAAAGGGCAAGCCTGGTTTGGATTGCCTTTTCCTTCTATGAGAAGGAAATCAGAACTTTAAAACTGCCTTTTGTATGTATTTGTGTTGCCCTTGTCTCAAACATTGAAGTTTGAATCATAAGAAAACCTAAAGTAATCTTTTTCATAACTAGGAACACCAAATACATTTGACCTGGAATCATTTTACAGTTTGAAGGTTTTGGCATTTTGAGAGAGAGAGATTTTTTTTTTGTAAAGAAGCTCTGGTGTTTGGCAAATGTATGAAAAAGGTCAAATGAATCACTAAAGGCTTGGATGTTTGTTCACTGCATCAAATCTGAGACAGTCATCCTTCTGATGTGGCGAAGTTATTCTGCGACATACAGAGGAAAACAAAGATTGAGCCGTAGCTCAGATTTCAGCTGCTTCATTCCCATCTTCAACATGATTTCTTTCTTAAAGGAAATTTACAATGTGACCATTACAGTGAAAAATTCACACAAACTTTGTGCAGCATTTTCACTTTCCTTCTCTCTAATGGTACCTGAGTCGAGGGATGGGACACAGATGAAGTGATTAGCACTATTCCTGAGCATTAGATGATTCTGGCTGTGACTTTGCCTGTCTTTCTGTGTGGACTGGGAGTTTCCTGTGTCCCTACATGTTGTGTTCGTGGGTAAATGTCTGCCTGTAATGGCCATGTGGTGAAATAAAGACCTATCTAGGGTGTACACTGGCTCCTATCCAATGTCAGCTGAGACAGAATCCAGGCTCTACAAAAAAGAAAAGAGGAGGAGGGGGGGGGGATAATTATTTGGCAGTTACTTTAGTTTAGGGTTATGACCAGCATAACTGTAACACCCTTAATCTTTTCCAGATGAAGATCAGTTTTAAGTGACATACTGATTAAATATCCTCCAAATGTGTTTCATTTTGCTGCATATTTATAATCAAAGCAGTAGTACGAGCCAAATTCTACTATTCTGCGTTAAAATTTGTGTTTAAGTTTTTATCTCAGACACAGCAAAATCGGTAAGCAAAAAAATCTTTGTTTTCCTTCTTGCACAACATGAGTTTAAGGGGAAGAAGTGTGGTTAATGAAGAAAAAAGTACACCAACACTGATTGGAATACTAATCTTTTGTCTAAAGGGGTGAAATACATATTATTCTCAAACTATGTTTTGGTTTTGTAATCTTATATCCCTGGAGTACAAATCCCCTAAATCAGGAAACACAGTTCAACTGTTTTTTCTTTCAGTTTGATTCAATTACAGAACAATACAAAGCATGTATGTAAGATGATACAATGTCTCACAATATCTGTTACTAAAACGAACCATCACTAGACTACACAAAGTATTATAAAAAATTGCCACTTTCTGGTTTTTATTTGGGGTTTAATTTGTCCTTGTAAATAACTCAAAGTAGGTCATAAGCTCTTTTTTTTTGGAACTCAGGGTTCTGTTACATTTCCAAAGAAGAACAGAATGGTAAGGCAATAAAGGGAAAACGGTGGGAAATAAGGAGATAAGGAAGGATAGTAAGTGAGGGACAAATAAGTGAGGGACAAAGGACACAACGGTAAGACAATAAGGAAAGATGGGAAGACAGATGGAAGCAAGACAAGACACAAGGATAAAAGAAACAAATTAAGTAAAGAAAGACAAAAGAAATGATAAAATACTAAAAGGATCATCACAAGGTAGAAAAGCAATGAGGCAAGCCACAAGGAGGGAAATAATTCAAGGGACAAAAAAGGAAAGAAAGAATTAATAATGAGGAAAAGAGAAGGAGAGAGACCCATAAGAAGGGAAGGACACAAAGAAATATGGAAGGAAGAAAGGAAGACACTTCAGGGATTTTAGAGTGTAAGGGGGAGAACCAATGCATTTGCAGTACCAACTCGACTATAAACGCAGAGTGAGAAAGTGTTTGATTGCTCTCAGATTTGCTGTGGATTTTCTCTAATCCCCACACAGTCAATTGTAACAATCCAAATTCAAATATACACAAACAACCTCAATAAAGTTTGGCTAAATGACTCTCAGGATTTTAAAAAGTCACCTAACATTGTTGGCCACCATAAAGGTCCTGAAATTATTCTAGTTAGATGTTCGACTAATCGTTTTGTTTAAAATGGTAAAGCTTAGAAGAAACAGGTTGTTTTCCTGACACTCACTTTAAAGCACTGTTTCCAATTCATAAACCCAGGTTAGAGCCATCCCGGGTCCAAATGATAAATAAAGATGCATTAGTTACTGGAGAATAAGCTTTAATGATTATTTGGATTTAATCTCAACTTGGGACAATCCTTTTCCATGATGTTTTAATTAGTGTACCTTTTGATCTGAAGTGAAGTTGAAGAAATATTTAGGCAGGAAAGAGAACCTCAACATGATGTCAACAGAATGCATTAGTCTCTTTATTTAAAACCTTTCTGCATTGTCCATGTGTGTAGGTTAAAACATTAGTTGATATAGAATCTGCTGAGTTGGGATCGGCAGTTTCTCTCCCCATCATCAATCTTATCTTTTATTAGCACTGCACGTATAAAAAGGTTTTCTGTCCATCCATGTGTGAGATTTTTAGGGAACTAACCTGTGTATGTGATGGTGGGAGGCCTTTCCGTCCATACACCCCAACCAGAGCATCTTTCTGGACTGATATGTTGAATTTCAAGAACTGTGGCTGGTCAATGTATAGCTGGGATCTCCAAAACACACCTTGGATAAGAAAACAAACCAGAAACTGTGATTCACAAGTCAGACAATCTTTGCAGACACCATTTAAATGAGTATAACAAAAACGGTATAAAAAGGAATGATCCCTTTAACAGTCATTAGTAAATATAATAATATGTCAATGTTTGTTGGAACTAATATCCATATACTCTTCTTAATGTAACCTAAATCTTGCAAATTTGTTTGCAGCACACTTTTTCTGAACGGATTAACAGTGCCACACTTATAAATTATCATTACTGTTGATACATTTATAGATACTTTGAAAATCTAAATAGTGACAATCAATAGCTACTTCTTTCAATGCATAATTGTATGTAAATGCTTCAACAACTTTATCAAAGTAATGTACCTAATTACCAAGTTACATAGTTGAAAACATTTCAATTGAAATCTGTATTAATCTTGCTGATTATTTATTTTAAAGATCATCATCTTACATCACAGAAGCTTTAAATAAAGCACTGATACCTTAACCTGGTTTAAAAAAAAGCAAAAGGTAATAAAAAAAATATTTATTGTGCTTCAGTGGCTTTAGTAACAGACAGTGTAGTAGACAAGCGGAGGGTGCAGTAGCAGCTGAGCCTCGGAACTGAACAAGTAGAAGCAGGTTGAAAAATGGATGTGGTCATACATTTTATGACATTGATTCTTCCTACATCATTCAAATGGCTGATATGCAGTAGTTTAGCAAGTAGTAATTTACATTTACAATGTCTAAGACTCGATCTCCTTAATTTCACCAAATCATGGTTATAAAAAGTAATTATTGGACTGCTTATGGGTCTGCTCTAGGAAACAAAACATTAGCTGTTTCGATAAGCTCAGAAAATGTTATTTGTAAACTTAGGCATGTCCCTTTGCTGTAAGTGTTTCCACCAACAAACCCCCCCAGTGTGCATGAACCTAATTACACAAATGATTCTGCATCAGGTAATATTAAAGAAAACACTGGTGGCAATGTGCGACTGCGTTACAATCCATGTGTGCACTTGTGTAAATAAACCTGGTGGGACGTCTTGTATGATTCGTTTCCCCACATCTGACTCTCCTGTGTCGATGGTGTTGTTCTCTAGGAGAAAAATCTTGCCTGCAAAGTCAGAAACACACAAATGTAAGGATCTGCTTAAAGAAGATATGATCACATTTGATATAAAATATACAGTTTGAGAAGTTTTTCATACATGGGCATAGAAAAAGTAATCTACAAAGCAAGGAGATCCCAATAATTTAAGTGTGATTATCCAATTCTCACACAGTCTTTAAAATATTACGTGATCCAATAAGACAAACTACTGGGAAATTAGAGATAATAGTTTTTTGCTCTTTTTATCATTATTTTTGATCAATTCTGCTAAAAGATCATTTTTTATGATAAAAAGGGAGAGACAGCATAAGGTGCATTATACGTTTTGGTTTTTTGTTGGAAAAAACAAAACTAAAACATCTCATATCCAAAGCTTCATTTACTAGACTAAAACTGTTCCAAATTCAAAAGAATCCAATTTTTTAGTAAATTTGCTTGATTTAAGTGTTTATTACTCTTTTTTGTTAGACTTTGCCCATTTTAACTTGAAACCCGCTGTGACATGTCAAACATATTATGTTTGACATGTAACAATGTGTCAAACATAACCAAATTTAGCTTATTTATCTAATATCTTGAACCAGTCTCCCCCGTATTGTTCTAAATCTGATAGCAGCAGGGAGTTTCTGTCCACATAACAGTTGCTCACTGGATATTTTGTCACGTCACTGTCAAGTTTATTTGTTTGAGACAATTAAAAACAACATCAGTTGATCCAAGTGCTTCACAATTACATCCACAGCACAAATTATCTTACAAAACAATCAAAGTCAACTGATCCTATTATGGCAACTAGTGTGAAACACTCTAGGCAATTACACTGAGTAACCAACAGTGATCCCTTTTTTCTGAATAAGCACCTGGAAACTGTAGAAAGAAGCCACTTCCTTTTAACACGAAGAATTAAGGTCAAAGTTTTGTCTTCATATAGGAAGTCCTTTCAGTGCCCAAGGTCAAAAGATAAACGATTACCAAAACATTAGTTTTCCTGTATGAACATGAAAGTTAAACCATCAAATGCCAAATGCCAAACTCACCATTGTCTGTAGACAGTACAAAGGTGTTGGGTGTTGTGTCTCTTCCTCCTCCTCCGCCTCCGCCATTTTCAAAAGCTCCATAACTCTCACTCTCTTGAAGCTGCCAGTTCAAACCGAACAAGTGCATAGCTGCAGAGGAGAGGGTTAAACAGAGGGTGGGCCAGAGGAGACAATGGAGGTTAATACAATCAAAGGCCAAAAGAGATACATAGACATGGGTTGAAGAGAAGAACAAAAATGATTGCAAGGGGAGACCAGTGTAGAGAGGAAATAGAAAAATAAGGACAAAAAGAGACTAAAGTGATTTGGTATCTGTAAGATTGAAAAAAAGAAAGAAACATCCACACCCATGAGGCTCATTTCTGTTCAATCACACACATCTCACTTCCAACTCAAATTCACTTATAAAAAACTTGATGAATGATGAATTATGCTCTCTACTGATGAGGAGCCAACCCAGTATGGCATTTAGGAAAAAGCAACAGCGGGGAGCTTTGTTGTTCTGTTATGCCTTGTCAGTCCAGGAGAATTAAACACTACGTTCCTGTTTTCTCTTGTCTGTTTTCTCATACATACATTTTACTAAGAGGGCTGACCATTCCAAGCCTCATTCTGTTCAACTAAGAACAATCATGAAAATAACAGTCAGTATGGAGAAATTGTACGTGCAGGTCTTTGAGAATTTTTTGTGTGGAAATAAAACCATAGATGGAAATAGAAAGAATAATTAGTTGACATGAATTCTTGCATTCAAAAAGGTACAAAAAGGTTTCTGCCTCCTCTGTTCCTTCTGAAAAAAATTATGTATTATCTCACTGGCTGTACTGAAAAAAACTATTAGCTGGACCTTTTAGAAAAAGGTTTATGATTTTTCATTTACCACTTGGTTTGCCTTTTCCAAGACGTGTTTTCCTTTCATTTAAAAGATACTACTCTCAAAAAAGAACATAGCAGTATGACTTAAACTTCTGGAACCACATTCTTTGGAAAGATGAGACTCAATATTAAAACATACAAATACCCGCTAATCGATTATCAAGCACGACGATGGAAAGTTGATAGTTTGGGTTTGTTTGGGACTCACAGGCACTTTGCAGTACAACAAAGAACCTTTCTGTATACCAGTCTATTCAAGAGTCAAACGTGAGGCCACCCGGTCGATGAATCAATTTTGGCAGAAACTGATCCACGCAAGAACTTAAGTATAATAAGGTAATTAAGTATAAGAAACCAACTGGAGAAGAAGAAACTTAGTTATTTTACAACCCCATAAAAACCCCAAACATATTTTCTTTTCTTTTGATCTGAAGTTAGAGTTAAGTAATTTTAGAACCAGTGTATATTGAGCATGTCATAATACGTGAACTTCAAGGATTATTTCTTTTTTACTGTCTGTGCATGTTGTGCATTGTGTCCAACCAGGAACTGCTTTATTAGCTGTGAAAATACAGGCCTAGAGACTTTTCTTTCATTTTTTTTTCAATACAGAGCCACAACCTCAAATGATGAACATGGCCACTTGTTTCTTATTATGTTTCACTCTATAAACTGCACGTTACATTTCTGCCCTTTGTTGCGTTTATCACTGCTCTCCAAAGGACATACCCTGAAAAGGTGGGACAGATAATTACGCCTTAGCCGGTGCCAATTTATCTTTGACATTAATTGCTCTGCATAAACTAAGAGAACATCTCTGGTCAGAGGTAGCTCTGGAGCACACAACGAGCCAGCTTATTTAGATTTTCGCTACAATCACTGAAAGTAGCACTATTGTACACAGCCTTGCAGCAGATGGGTCAAATATAAAGCAACAATTGCTGTTGAAAATAACTGTGCCTGCCATTCAGGCAAGATTAAAAGAGACAGAAACACACGTTGTCCATCTGGAAGACACTTCCCACTGGGTTCCCCCTGATGTGCAGTTGAAAAGCAAGTGAGTGCAAGAGATGGGAAATGGCATCCATGTTCTTGAGAAATAAAAAGAATTAACGTGGGATTGACAGGCCTGACCGAAACTATAGTATCGATCGGATGCTACTGAACACCACGCAAAAGATGTTAAAGGAAGGTTTGAATGTGTGAGGGACCTTACAAATAAAGCCTCACATATTGACCACTAATTGTGTTTGTGTTAAGGTATCAGCCCTGTATGTCTTATTAGGACCGTTTTCTGTGTAAAACTACAAGATTCTTAGATAACAGAAACTGCCCTCTCATGATAAAGCTGTTGTCACACTGTTCTTCTTTGCTTTATTTGTTTTTGTAGGGTTGTAAAAGTGTATGTTACACGGATTTAAATGTGAGGAATCTGGTGTATGCAAATAAAACATGTTGCACAATAACTTTGCTTATTTTTAAAGTCCTGGATGCAATTCAAAAAGCCTTGAAGTGAATTAAGACATAAACTCTGTCCTTTGTAAAGTACTGTTTGGGTGGATGCCGCACATTGTGAGCCACGGTCCTTCAATTAATGCAATCTTGGCATGTGTAAGGAGGCAAGGACTGTGATCTTGACAGATTGACTTGAATGGTGCAAAAGGACCAAGATGCTTTTAATGCAATGGGTCCTGATGCTAATGTCCAGGTTCACATAACCATTCATCTCTTTTAAATATGAAACTGGCGTGCAGAATCCGCTCTGTCACGGCATCGCCCGTCCCCTTACACAGACGTCGTGCCTCTTTTCTTCACAAACAGGACAGAACCATTAAACCAAAGGAAATTGGTTCAGCCTTAATCACGGGGTGTTGAAAGGGCAGCCGATTCAACGTGAGAATATTAGCAAAGAGAATAGCTGTTGTGAATCCTCAGTCTGCGTTCTGCTCATGCATTGTTATTCCCCATTGCTGGCTCCCTCATTAAACGTCCTGCAGCTCCAGGTACCTTTAACCCTAGGTGGGGGCATAAGCAACGGGCCATGGGAGAGTGTTTGTTAATAAACAGGGACTTCTGTTTCTGCGTGTGTGTGTGTGTTTACGAGCGTGTGTGTTTGAGTGGGAGGAAATAAGAGGATTACTAGCCATGGTAACTGTCATAGTCGATTGTATACAGTGGAGCCCTTTTTAACGAAATTTTCAGATTCAATGACTGCTTAGGTAAATTCACGGAGGATTCAGAGGAATAAATAGCCAACAGTTCCATAAATGCAATGCGTGTATTAAAAAATGTCTGATATGATGCTGTTCAATTTTATGAACACACCCACACATGCACACACATTTTACATTTTAACTGTATAAACGAATGTAACACCCAGCTATGAAAAGACATGAATCAAATGTCATTATGTCAATTTGCCTGGACCAGAGGCTCTGCTTCTTCTTCTTTTTTTTTGTTTTTCTCCCTTTGTGTGTATGTTTTGGAGCTGAATGCATGTGCCAATCAAAATGGGCACCCCCACGAGTGTAACTTGTTCTTTGTGCCCGCGTTCATGCGCTCGGTTTTAAGTCTCTCACCTGTTCTCCTGCGTCTGTGTAGTGTACGGATAACTGCGTAAATCTGTTTTTACACGAGTGTGTTCACCAGTGTGTGAAACAGATATGTGTGTGTTGGTGTGTCAAGAGTGTGCGCATTTGTCAAGCATAAAATCCCAAGAAAGCCTCAACAGATGCTTTGAATTGGAAAAAAAACAAAACAAAAAAAAACAACAACAATGCTGCACAAGGGAGCATAAAACACACCCAACATTGGAGCTGGTGAAATACAGACACAGTTGCTTCACATCCTAACATACACATCCACACACACGCAAACGCTAGCTTCAACATGAACATTGTTGTTACGTTTCCAAATCCCCTTTTTAAGAATACACGTGATATGATGAACACACAATCAATTCAAAATGTTCCAAATCAAGAGTAGAAAGGACTAGATCGCCATTAATCTGGTTAAATTACTGTAGAAACATCACATCACAAAATTATCATGGTGATTATGAAGCTTCAACTGTATATCCAGGTAGAAAGTAATCTTCTTTTTCCAGCATGTTAGCCTAGTATACTGCACCAAGAAAAACTAACAAAAAACAAACTGACAAAAGACAAGGAATATACTATTGAGGAAAAGGGAGTTTCAGAATCTTTGTTTGGTTTCTTAGAACAAAGTAACAACCAACTACGGCAGCAGGAACAGAAGATGAATGGCTGAATTCCGGTCGAGTCTGAGAGGATTAAACTCAAGAGCAGAAGAAAAATGAGGTAGGCTTAACAAAGGACAGACAGAATGGGAAATAAGGCTGTGGTTATAAACCTATCCTGTCTTGTTGACAACTCAAAATGGTTTCACACTCCAGCCCACATTCTCACACTCACATATGTCAGCTTGCAGACCGTTGACAACATGGGGTTCACTGCCTTGCAGGATGAGGACATAAGTGTATACACTGTACGTTCTCTTTACACATTTGTCTGGGTTGCAGTTGTATGTTTTGTATTAGGAAAAGGACGTTTTTGCATCATCTTACCTATGCAGTAGCAGAGCAGAACAGAGAGAAGTACGGACAAACCAACGGCACTGAGGGCTGTACACCTGGAAAAAGCACGTGCATGGAAAACAATTAATGCCATACTGTTACATCCCATAAGAGAAGCAGAAAGGTCACTGAATAATGTTTATGGCTGTATTTTGACATATTAACATTTTATTTGTCATAAAAAAATAATTAAATATCAAGTGTGCCTACTAGCTGTTCTCAAACATTCAGGTGTCCTGTGACAACAACAACTCCTCATACTATCAGTTTCATTGAATTGAGAACCAGACTTTGGGTACTCAAGAACGTGGGCAAACGCTACCCAGAATTGGTTCATATACAACATGAGTCGAACACCAGATCTCAATCCCATTGAGAATTTACAGCTGAGGTTAAAAAGGAGCCGATTCTCAGATGAACAGACACTGCTATGATTGGAGCAAAAGATTGAGCTTATAAACACTGATAGGAAGGAGTTGAATATGTCGTAATTTACTTTAATTTCGAAACAAATGTTGTTTTATAAATTTATCTTTTTGCTTAGAAAGTATTTATTTCACAATTATTGTAAAAAAGCCTGATTGACCATGCTTGTATTCATAAAGGTAAAAAAAGACAGAAATCCAACAGTATGGATCCTTATATAAGGCATTGTATATCCGGCAGACTGTGTGTGGCCAGCAGTTACTGCCAGGTAAGAAGGTTGCTTGTCCCAGTTGTGCTTCAATTCAGTTGACTTAAAAAAAAAAAAAAAAAAAATCATTTACGCTGAAAAGAATGTAGAAAACATGAAACAAAAACTCTTAAACCAACTACTCATCCAGTTGTAAAAAGGAAACACAGTTGAATCTGAAACATTTACCGCTATCAAACGCTTTAATCACTGCAGAACCAATGGTGAATGACTGAATGTGATGGTCAAGCTAAAGATAAATGAGCTTGTTCATCAGTTCGGCAACACAAAAGGATTTTTGAGGAATCTGATGACAGGTCAGGCAGCTTATATAGTTGAACTCAACTGTTAATTTTTTTCTATATGTGGAGAGATTTAAAACAATGTCAAGAATAAACAATGTAACATTTCACCTTACCTCCATGAACAGTACTTGGAGGATTTCTTGAACTTAAAAGCAGAGCGGGACAGGGTATTTCTTGGCAATGGCCTGGTGGGAGGTGAGTAGACTGAGCCTGTGGCCATGGTGTAACCAGGAGTGGCTGTGGAGAAGAGAGGGGTGGTGCCTGTACCTGTCTTAAATAGAAAGTGCCTGAGAGAGGAAAGAGCAAGAGGGTAAGCTATAATTAGTCACATTACGGTTTACATCCAAAAACAACACAATCTGTAAACTACTGATAATTACTTTGGTCTGCCATACAATAGTCATGAAATGTAAAGTCAGTAAAGTATGCATCATACTCATACTTGTCTCAACAGCTTTGAAAGTTCTAGGGGCTAAAAAACCAATACAAGTCACTACCTGTTAGCTACTAACAGTCTAAGCAACACTACTAAGCTATTCAAAAAATATAGATGTCCAAGATGTAACAATGTAATATTGTTCTTATCATGTATGTTTAAAGATATGAATAAATACCTGGCGGGGACAGCAAATGGCTCATAGAAACCATCAGCATTCTCAAAGAATCCTTTACTGCGTTGATTCTCAGCTAAGAACCACGAGTCAGATAAATTGTGAGAGGTCTGGGTTCAGTGTGTCAAATAAATAACTTTTGCAGAAGCAGTTGAAAGAGTTGAAGGCCTAATCTGACTCTGAGGTAATTTCTAATTTCAGTAAACCAGATCTTTAAAGTAGCTCAGCGAAGGGACCTTATATTATATAGAGAATAAACTCAGATTAGGTTCAACATGAAAGCAAGCAGCCTTTTTTCTTCCAGAAAGCCAGACATTACCCAGCTGGAGAAAATTACTGGCACATACATGTAAGCCTGCAGCAAATTACCGAGGTCACAATGTCTAACTAATGATAGGACCCTGGCTAACGAGCCTCTATAATTACAATTAGAGTGCTCTCTAACAAGGCTGTGTGATTAACAATTAGAACCTATTATAACAAGGGTCCCTCAACTAATACCTGCCACTAGGCAAGATGTGAAGACGGAGAGAATAAAAAGAGGATGGGGAAAAAAAGAATGCAGGACGGAGTTGGGGAGTGAGTGATGAGACTGAACCTTTGTCTGTTTTGAACCTCCAGCAATTTTTAGGTATTTAATAAACGGTGAAAAATTCACTTTGTTCATTGATCAAACAGCAACCCACTTGATCATGGTTTATATTTCACATGACGTGGAGAGCTAAATCTCTGACTAAAATTTGATTTTCTTTTAATTGCAATAATGGCCTGCATTACAACACAAGAAAATCTGGTTGACTGTTTAAACAAACGCAGGGGTTTTGAGTTTTCTCTAGGAAAGTTAAAGATAAACAAAGTCACATTTCAACTGGGACCAATTCTGAATTCTGTGAAATATTTGTGAGACCAAGTTGAAGGAAAACGTCTTTTCGGAGGACAATTTATGTGAAGCGAGCTCTGGCAGAAATGATCAACGACATAATAAGTGTGAACTTAATGTGATAATTACCAGATAAGGGTCACAGAAAACCCAAGAGTGCAGCTGGACTGCTGTGAATGTTTTAAATGCTAAAGTGGTTCCCTTTAATGCTCCTTGGGGCCTTCAGCACCGCTTTCTCTAGTTAGTGCCATTTACAACGATCTCCCTGCTGTGATTGAAGTCCTTCCCGGATACTCTGTTAGTTAATTAGAAGGACTATGCAATTTTTGTTTTGTTTTTACCAGTTCCCAAACCACTAAAACTAATACAATCATTCAGTGTTGACATGCTTTTAATCTCTTTTTTTTTAAACATCACTTCCACAACTGTCCATCATGAAGCTCTAATTACTGTTGGCTGGAAACCTTGAAAATTGTTGAAGCCGATAAACCACACTAATGCATGAAAAGACAGCTGCGAAAGCAACACACACTGATTAACAAGAAAAAAAAAACTAAACAAAAAAAAAAAGAACCAGGGTGTCTGAGGAGGCACGCATGCTGACATGTGATAGCTTATGGTTTGCTATGCTTGGAGAGTTGAGCTTGTTGAAAAGAAGTAAAATTGACAATGGTTTTCAGCTGTTTCTTCTCATATTAATAAATGTTGAAAAATGTGTCATGCTTAGCTGAAAACACAGGAAGAGGAATCCCATTTGTTTTTGCATACATTTGTAAGCATAAACAAAACAAAAACAAAAAAAATGAGTTGATACTAAGTATCATATTCATAATTAGAAACCGTCTCAGCACAATTTAAGAAAAAACAAGAGATACGGCCAGACGTAGAGTTTAGGAGAGGCTGTACCCCCAAAAATAAACATGCATATTGCTAGGAATTTAGAGGTAGAGCTATATACAGACACTCCCACCACTATAACACACAGTTAGTTGCAGATTGTTAAAAGGCTGGCCTGAGAGGACAAAAAAAAGGTCCTAAGAGGGGGAAAAAAAAGCTCCTCAATTGGAACACAAATTTAACACATTCCTCCATTTCCATTTACCTACTGAATTTGAGAAATAATAAAGTCTTCTAACTCCAGAGTCCTAATAATTTTTTCAATTATTATTCCTAATGGAAAAGTGTGTAAAGAGTGGATGAAAGATTTAAAAAAATAAAAAAAGCTGCTAGGGAAAAACATGCCACTATTCTATCTCTGAGTGACGTTGATGTTGGGACCTGAAAAAAGCACAGAGGGGTATAAAGCCTGTGTTGGTCTGTGAAAATGTGAGAGTATATAATCAGATAAAGTGTGAGGATAAGTGTGTGGAGCTGAGTTTTGAGCTGACTGAACCATGTTGTCAACCAGAACTAATCTGATAGCAGTAATAACAACAAATTCACAAGTCTGAAATCTGCATATACATTTCATTAGTACTATTTACAAAGGAATGGCAACTGAAGCAACAGAAGGAGGATTAGAACAATGATGGCATGAATGTTTCTCTGTGTGTGTGTGTTTGTGTGTGTGTGTGTGTGTGTGTGTGTGTGTGTGTGTGTGTGTGTGTGTGTGTGTGTGTGTGTGTGTGTAGCTAGTCAAACATAATTAGCGTGTGTGACTGTAACTGTAACTTGTATTGTAGATGTATGAAATGTAGCTGGCATAAACAACCCTATGATATTAAGCAATCATCACCTGCCTGCCTTTTTTCTTTATTAATCTAGCCATGGGTATTGATCTAAACACTATGAAGATTAACAGGAATTCGTATTTCTTCAACAAGATTCTCTCCTGGTTTAGAAGCCAGATGTACCAAATGATTTAGGTTACGTAACGTCATTGTACACTGTGTCTCGGCAACTGACATGTGCTGGATGACATGTTGGCTGTCTCATTTACACCCTAACAACATAGAACAAACAGCTGTGTTTAAAATATTTGTTTCATCAAATAAGGGACAATGACGGATTATTAGCGGTGTCAAGTACTTTTTGCAAGTTCATTTCAGTTCTCCAGAAGTGACTGTTATATACGCTTTTTGTAGCCATGCAATGAAAGGTGCCATGGTGTCAATGTGGTGGGGTCCTTCTTGTTTCTGTTCTAAAAGTTTTTTCAGCAGATTGTTAGTATATTTCTAATTTACTTTGGATTTTTTCAGTGCCAAAGCTGTTTTATCTCACATGTCCTAGCCAAATATGTTACACAGGTGTGTAATTCCATTAAGGACTAAATGACAGAAAAATATCTTCAAACGGAGCAAAGGAAAAGCGGTTTTACTGAAGGACCTCAGTGTAACCTTTGCGTTCACTGTACCATTTCCTGTCAAACTTATGGAGACCTATTGTTTCTTTTTGCCACAAAAAAATTGGCAAGTGAAGGTCTTTTGTGTTGATCTGTAAATTGTTACTCATGTTTTTTTTACTTCTACAAGAAAATTCACATTCATTGTTCATTGAACAAAAAATCAGTAAATTACCAGGAGATTAGTCCAGAACATTTTTACAAGGCTTCTGACAAATTGCTTTAGATTTTCACTGGTGAGTCCACTTTAAGGACCTGCCTTTCACTTTGCGTGGTTTGCTGTCTTGTGTGATGGGTTCTGCTTTGATCACTCAAAGTACTTTATAGTAAAGCTGCAAAAGTAAAAGAGCAATCAAAAAGTCATTAACCAATACAACAATATCTTGGCAACTTGAAATTTAGTAACTCACCAAAGACTCACATAAACATTTTCTAGAAGGAAGCTAGAATTAAACACACAACTTTCTGTAACTTACACAGCAAGTGTATTCCAGCTGCAGCCATTTTCTTTAGAAAAGCAAAGTCCCAGAAAAATCAAAGTGGTTTATGTATGGAGCAAATCATATAATTTGTGCCGATTTTTTAAAAGTATTAATTAATTTATTATATGCTTAACCATCTTGCAAAAGGTAATTCGAGAGAAAAGTGAGGTACTAAGTTACTAATACTATAATAGCACCAGTATTTAAATATTTTACAAAGTGTTGTCAAAAAAATAGTTCTTAGATTAATAAAATATTACATAAGTGTACTCCTATTCTGAATTTTTGCTGCTTTATAAAAAAATAAAAAAACAACGACAAAACAATCAGAAGAAAACAATGACAAAAAGTGTACAAGATCCTTTCTGTCGGCAGTAAACCGGAACAGAAGACCTGATATCACGTCTCACTTTATTTAAACTTTTCATCCGGACTCCTTATTTACTTTTTCACGCGACTTCATTTAATGTAAAACTGTAGATTTCAGATGTATTTTAAGGCAATTACAAAGTGGCTTTCCACAGACTCCCCGTTAAACTTTCAGGTTCAACGGGGCCACATGAAAACAAACGTTTTAATACCCTGGTAGGCTGGATGGACCCATGCTCCCCATAATGCACAAACATCAAGGGGTGGTGACCTCATTAGGATACCAGGGCTGCACAACATGGCACATTGCTGACAGGCTCCAATAATTGGAGCAAATATGGAATAACAGGAACAGCGGGCTACCAAGAAGCTTACAGTGACATGTTTAATTCTGCAGGACTTTTGGGTTGGCATTAGTTTTGTTTTAAGCTTACTTTATTTTCCATGTATAGACAAAGAATTTAGTTTTGAAAGAAAAAAAAATCTAAAGGAAAATCATGTGTTTAAAGTAATTCAGAACTGTGTCAGAGAAAATGTTATGGTTTTATAAAACTGAAGTGTAATATTTGCTCTGAGATCTAAACTAACACAGCACAGAAATGAACAAACATCATATCCAGAATGAAGTACGGCAGTTAGGGCATCATGATTCACATGTTTTTTTTATTTTTGAAAGATGAATGACGCCAATCAGCTTTAATTAAGGTGTCCTTAGCAACGCTAAAGACACGGATGAATTTAAAATGCACTTATCTTCGGAAAAGGACATATAGACAAAACCAACCAGAGAATGCATTCAACAGACGGAAATAAAACATGTTGTAATGGAACAGACAAAATTCTAAAGTAAATAAGAAAAACAAAACATATTGTGGGAGTAACCTGGCGAGGGCTGTGGACAATCCGATACTAACAAGTCAATATTTCGGCTACCCGACTTCTGACACAACTCTATCATAGCGGATACATTTTCTAAAAGGTTAAGGAATGAATTTGATTTATGATTTTTTACTTTCTATTTTTTTTTTCATAGTAAGAGTACCTGGTACCTTTATGGGGATGTGAAATCCACCTGGTATTAATAGTATATTTACAATCAGCTCTTAAAGAGCTAATATCAGTCTTGTAACTTCAGAATGAATGCCCAATCACATGTTTAACTGTGTGTCTGACCGACATCTGCAACTGGATAATCCAGTGACCATTTGTGCCCGAACAGGTGTGGCTGTCTGACCAAAGAGTGTTTGTGTTTGACATAGCTTGTGTGAGTTATCACCTCTAATGAGAACATTTACACTCTCTTCTCACATACCACATTAATCCGCCTTTCATGGGTTAGACCCAATAAATTTATGTGACACAGAGTTATTTTGGCTCTGTGAGTCCCCTCTTGCAGACCACTGGCTCCTGTGATATCTGTTGCACTGGAAAATGTCACTTCTAACTTCAAGTGGAAGTGAGAGAACAACATTTTACTACAATGAATAAATACATCCTAATGAGGTCTTCATAAAAATTCAAAGTGTTGAAACTGCATAATCAGACTTGGCATTTTGTTTTATTAATTGTTTTGAAAGAAACAAACCACTAACATATTTTATTAGAACATTGGGGGAACACTAAATGTGCATCCTTAGTAGAGCCTCCATTTCTGACATTTTTTCCATATATACTCTTATTTAAAGAAGGGAAGAAAAACAATGCTGGTAATATGACTTCAGCACCTGTTCTGATCAGGCTTATTTTCAGCATGGCACAGGCACTCCAGCTTGTCGAGAGCTGTCTTTAGTTACCATGGTGATACAATTTCAGACCAAACAGTCTGGGTTAGTTTTTCTCTTTTCAGCGTTACTCATGCTCAGATCTTGTGTCATTATGGTTATAAGAAAATGTAGAGTTGAGGGGTGTTAGGATTCTCCTACTTTTTACAACAGTCCCCAGGCCAATGTGGGAAATACATAAATGAGTCAGTAATTAATTAAGGAAATCAAACGTGTTGGTAAGGGGAGTGGCACAATACAATCACAGTACTTTTTCGTGTATCCTGACCTTGGCAATTCAGGCAAACCATATTGAAAAGAAGGTTGTCTATATGTGTGAGGGGCAGTTTTGCTAGAGATAAAAGATACCTAATATCCTAATTGTATGATTGACTTTGTTAAATTGACAGTGATTGCAGCCTCAAAGGAGATAGGTGACACTAATTCAATAGTAAACTGTGTTTGTCTGATATTATGCCATTTGGACTGTATGCATATCGATGTGTGTAAATCTGTGCGTATGTCTCAATGGATGGGTTGTCCAAACAACCTTAGGTGGAGAAATTATTGTAGTTGTTTTCAATGGATGTAAATGATCATGTTTGTTAGCTGGAAATGTATAATTGTTAAGAGTGGAGACAAGGGTGGAAGGCCAGCAATGCACAGCATCTAACAGCAGCAAAGGACAGGTAAGCTCATATCTGGAAGGTCGCAAAAGCCTTAAGAAAGTGACAAGGCATCGCCCAAGGGTACCTTTACGTCTAACACAGGGTTAGGATGTCGGTAAAGCAAAGGAGCAGCTGGTCCAAGGCCTAAGAGAAACAGTGTGAGTCAGGCATCTCAACCCCACGACCATCTTCTGCCATGGAGGTCAAGTCCGGGACAAAGACAATCAATGGTCTCCTACAACCGGGACAGGTTGTCCAGCAACAGCAAGTTTGCATAGCCCACTCCCAATATGCTGGGCAGACACCAACACAACCACAGCAGCCAGAACTCAAATGGACCAGGACAGAAACCACACCTGGTGAGCTACCCAATAGGGTCACGCTTGATGGATGCCCACCATAAACAGCCCGACACATCATCGGTAGCCATTAGTCACCCATCTGCAGAATACCATTCCAGGCATGTGCAGCACTACTCAAAGGACCCTTCTAAAATGTGGTTTTGTACGTCATTCCCCAACTTGTGCCGCCCGCGCACACCCAAATGCGTTGATTTCAACCGCTTTTAGTATCACAAAATTTATAAACATTGTGATAAATGTCCAATATATTGTGGAACATCAAGTCCATACCAAGAGGTTAAGCAAAGTTATTTACTTTAGCATTCTACTGGGTTTTGTTTGAACTGATCTTGAAACTAAAATCGGTTCATTTGTTTAATGAACTTGATCCATTGTTTGATAACTATGATCATTTGGAATATATATGTGTATGACAGTTTATCTTATGCCTTGAGTTGTGTTGTGAACTGTCCCTATGTAAATAAACTGAATTGAAACAAACTGAATTGAGTTAGCAATAACTTTAAACTTTCAGTGGACTGCAATTACACACCCACTCCAAGTTGTTTCCCAATACTGTACAAACTGAATTCATATATCTACACAATCAGTTACACCGACAGATTGGAAAAGGTGGGTGTAAGAGTGAGTTTGATTACCTTGTTTCCAGAGGCACATTGCTACCCAGCACCCAGCTGTCTTGCAGCGGGACGCTTTCGGGGGGCGTGGTCTGCAGCTCGGCTGGTGATTGGCCGGCCACGGGAGCCGGACTTCCAGAAGGAGGGGTTAGATGGCGTGAGGGGTTTAGGTTCTGGCCGGCGTGGTGCGATGAGCCCAAAGCTTGATTAAGAGCCGTTACTGAGGGCTGTTGACGGTGAGGCGGCGGTACAGGAGGCAAAGTGGAACCATGGTGGTTTGATGGTTGTTCTGTAAACGATAAGACAGACCGCACTTTGAGAAATGACTCTAATTCAAATGTCAGGTTCAAATTCAGCTACCCGACTTCTGCAAAGTATAATTTTGCTTTTAATTGGAAGAACTTTATGCATAAACAGTGATTTCTGGTATTTTAGGATTTTAAGTTAAATGAACCCTAATTTATACATTTTGTTAGAATGCTCCAAAATTTTACAGTCTCATGATAATTATATTGATACTCCGGCTATGAATTATTGTATGTATAATGATTACATTCATGATTCCTGCACAGCATTTTACACTAATCTCAAAACTACATCAATTTACAGCTACATGCCTAATGGAATGTAGAAACAAACAAAAGGAAGGAACTAAGGAAGGAAGGAAGATATACAGACTTTTCCAGACGGTTTACGAGCCCTGTTAACATTACCATTCATCTGTCAGATATAAAAGGACCCCATTAAAGAATTCTTATGTCAGCATTAATGAACTGTGGATCTTTACATGTTGCTTCTCCTCCGATGCTGGTGTGAGAATTAACTCAGCTCTGAACCAAGCCTTGCTGAATACTGATTAGAGGCTGGCGGTCACAAATCACTGTTGGCTTCTGGTAAAAATATTTACTTAAAGCTGACCTGCCTTTAGCTTTCTCTATAGCTCTTATTCCCCCCCCAACGCTTTTCCGCTCCTTTGTCCATCCTCTGGGTGCTCTGAATGAAATGAATAGCAAAGCAAGATTTGATTTGCATAAAGAGCATCACATCTCCATTTCCCAGCCCTGCTGTTATTTTGTCAGTGCAGCCTGCAGTAGAGCCCACAGAAAACAAAGATAAAGACAGGTGCAGGGGGGGCGGAAGAAGGAGGACTTTGTAGTCTACTTGTAGTCTCTCCCTACAACCTTATGCTGTATTGATAGCTGATTGATTGTTTCAGTTATATAAACCTGAAAAGATAAGTGCTGACAGAAACACAAACCCACACAATGATTGGTTTGTTATTGAGACAAATTTTATGCAATCACTACAAATGTAATTCTAAACATCTTTTCCGCACATACGATGGAAATGAGAGCATAGACACATTCTTTCTCGTTCTGTGTGTTTGATGAAAAACCTCATTAAGAAGTAATTTGTGAGCAAACCAAACAGAGATTCAATCATGCATATTTTTGGCAGTGGAAGTATGCAGATGCTGATTCTGTCTGGTGAATAGGACAGGGTTGTAGATGCATCATGCAGATGCCATATGTATAACTTTTCTAAATGTCTAAGATTGTTCGTAATTGAATCATCAACCTGGGAATAGTCCTAAATCCTTGAGCAAATCCTTAACAGAATGGATTAAGCACTGTAACAAAATCATTTTGATGCTGTAGCCCAGTAAAAGCCCAGTTGGATAGAAACGCTATGGTGGGAAACATCCTCAAGAAAATGTGAAGAAAGAAATGCCAGCAAAGGTCAATTGACTGAAACTGTGACTTCTGCAGGTTAATGGTTTTAAAGATGCTTGACAGTCTAATAAGTCATGTAGTACACTTTCCCTGTGTCCATTGCCATGGAACCTTTGTGTTGGCACAGTTTTTTTTTTTTTACTATTTTTGTTTACCACTTTTCTGCAAGCCAAACTTAAAAATATAAAATTCAAAAAAACAAAAATTGTTGACAGCCAGTCAACAATAGCAATACAACCACTTTACAAACGTTTGGGATGGTCAAGTTCACTGGTGTAGTGGCAGGAAATTACAGACATTTTGCATTATATATATATATATATATATATATATATATATATATATATATACGCTTTGTTTTTCTGGCCTCTGTAACACAGTATTGTGCTTTTTTCACTGCACTAATCAGCTCTAATAGCCCAAAGATCCCTTACAAGGTTGTATGTTATTGTTTTTTTTTCTGGTCTGAGAGTTGAACTGACTCAGCAAATCATCATTAGAAAAAAGCTCAACTACAAAAACTGGATGTTGAATTCTTAACTTTACACTTCATTTTGATGTCTTCTTTCTATTATTGATCTCTCATGTTGCACACTTTGTCTCAGCTGTGACTGGTGTCAAAGCGCCTTATAAATAGAATTTATCATGATGTTGGCACACATTGCTGTATTTAGCCGCAGTTTATGCAGATACATGCAGACAACAGTGAATCATGAAGCGGGTAACAGAACCTGAGAATCTGAGAAAAAAACATCTACAATAACAGATGGAAAACAAAAACGAAGAAAGTGTGAATATGGGGTAAATGTATTGTTAAAATCCCTTTCAGGATATAAATCACAAGGTAATTTTCCAAAACATATGCCTCCCAAACCTATTTTGCAAACACAATTCACTAAACTGACTTGCCTTTGTACTTTAACATCTTTATTTGATTTCTGATTGCTTTGGAAAATGTGTCTTATTGCACCACAAATATCAATTCTCCAGACGAATGAAAGATGAAAGATAGAAATATCAAAAGTAAAAAAGAAAAGAGCAAGAGACTATGGTTAGTATATAGTAAAATGTAATGTGGACTAATAAATAAAAGTTAACACACTGCAAATAATTTTGCATGTGTGTGTTCAGAATGCTTTCATTATCAAAAAGTAAAATGCTTCACACATTCCATAACATATACAACATCATCTACCGAAGAGAATTATGATGAATAAAATTGGTTGGAAGTAGGGATTGTCCTACTATCATATGTGAAAAAAATTACAAAAAATAGCTCAAAAAGGATTGCTCAAACATTTCCAGGTGGATTTCTTATTTATGTTGTGCATTCCAGCTCCGATTATGGTGCAGGAATTTCCAAACATTATAAGGATGTTATAAAATCTGCTAAAAACTCCCAGAGTCTTATGAGAGAATGTGTCATAGTCAGATAAAACCAAACTGAACCACCGACTAACAATTCCAGATGACATGTTTGGCACCAAATCAATACCAGTCAAACATGGCAGTGGGAACATTGTGTCTGGATGAAATGACGTTTCCCAAAATACAACCATGGTTTATATATCTGACTCAGAACATTGCAAACTGGAGAGGAGTTTATACGTTAGCAACATAGTAGAAAATCTACCAAAGAATGACTTGGCTCAACAGAGACAGTTCAGGCAATTTGGTTTATTTAGTAGATGTTTGCACCCAACAAACCACAAATAAATAAATTTCATGTCAAATTGCACCGGACAACTGTAACATTAAAGGAAAAAAACATTTTTAAAGGATTCACCAGTTCAATACATTCAAATTTAACAGCCTGGGATGTTAGCAGTCTCACTAAGATGTTGCAGAGAGAGCAAGAGTTATTGAGGTTCATGTAAACCTCAGTCAGCAATGTAAGCATGAGTAATTCCTGGTTTAGTTTAAACACAGACTGATTGTGGCTCAAAAAGATCAGAATTTGTAGCCACATTGGAGCAGGTACAGATTTCATGTTGTGTTATTGTGGCAAGTGACTATTATGGAGGTAGCAAATTTAAATCCTGGGTGCTGCACGCATGGCGGGCATTTTAGCAAGAGTGGGAAATTACCCTGGACGTATGGCTGGTATGCAACCATAAGAATTGTTCAACATCCTAATTATGGAGAACGATCGCTGTCAAGAACGTGTATGCATAGCTCTAACATTCATATTCGTATTTATATGTCCGCTAAGTTCTTGTACCCAAAACTCTTTGTTTTAACTCTTGTTTTTATGTGAGTATGAATCTAAAAGCTGCGAGTGCAAACTCTTGGGAATACAACTCCGATTTCTACCACTACGAACTATTCCTTTCTTTGTGGACACGAATTCAGCTTTGTGGGTACGAGTAAAAAATTGTTACGATGAGGTCACAGGACGGAGTAATCGACCCGCGGTCTCATCAAACACAGCCCACTCCAAATTAAAAGATGGCGGAAGACAGTGAAGCCTCACAGGTAAGATCAACATATATCTCAATATAAACAAAACGTTGCTCCACCCGGTACACTGTCTTCGGTGGATCGATTACTCTGCCCTGTGACGTCATTGTAACAATTTTGTTACTCGTTCCCACAAAGTTGAATTCGTGTCCACAGAGATAGGAACAGTTCGTAGTCACTTTGCACTCAGAGCTTTTAGATTCATACTCTCACATTCACAAATATTTCTGCAGAATTTGGGGTACAAGAACTTTATTGACATATAAATATGAATATGAATGTTAAAGTTGTGAATACACCTATTTGACAGCAATCTTAAAACATAACCTAATTATGTCCACACCCAGTCAGCAAAGTGCAAAGTAAATTCTCTGTAACAATCAATTGATACATGAATCGAGTCCAATGATCAGTCAGGTTTAAAAAAAAAAAAAGATTGAATGATATAAAAAATAAATAAATACACATAAAATAAAATTCCATAGGGATAATTATACTCAGAGATACCAGCAGATACTCACAGAGAGGAGCTTACTACTCCAAATTGTACATATAAAACAGCTGATACAAAAGTAAAGGAATATTTTCACAGGGTTGTATAAATGCAAATTGTTATTTAATAAGAAGAAGTGATGAGAAGGGTTAAAGAGGATGGAATAATAAATAGGAAGCACTGACAGTTAGTTCATAATAGCAGATCTATCTGTTACACTTAAGCATTACTTATAAAAATCCTTCATCTTTCAGAGCTTTGGGATCAGTTCACAATGATTTTGGTTGCATGATTATTTTTTTACGCACTTGACAAACAATATGTGCAGAGCCGTACCCCAAGCAAAAATAACTAAAGAGAATGATGTGGACAGGTGACAATCTTTCCTCTTTCACTGTTTATACTGATGGTGAGGGAGCACAAACCATGCAAGCGATCCATGCATGTGAGCAATTGAAATAACCAGTGCAGAAACCTTGTGGTGTGGCTCTGAAAGTAGCTTTCCTAGCACGCAATAAGAGTTAAGTAGTTCCAGTTTTCTCCTCTGCCACATATGGATATGCTTTCAGGAAGGCCCATATAACCCGAAGTGATATCAACTTTTATATATTTGGCTACTATGATTTCAGAGGATTTAAAGGAGCTTTTCAAGACATCCTTGTCCAAGTGTTACGAAATGCACATCAGTGAAGAAGGTCAAAAACAGCCATATACAAAAGTAAAATAGCAAACAGCAAATATCCATCATAAAAGTAATGCTGTGTTAAAAAAAAGGGTAATCACAGATAAACTGGATTTGATAAAAATGTCAGGAAGGCTGAAGCTGAGGTCACAGTCTGTTAAACTTCATCACTTTTGATGGAAATCGGATAAGACATTGAAGAAACACAGGTACATTGGAAACAGGAGATGACACAGCATGTAATTTGAAAGTTTCTGAAAGCCCAACAATTGCCTGTGACATTTAGATGAAGTGGAATGAGAACAACACAGAGAACAGAGACACACATGAAGACAAAAAAACGACAGGCAGAAATAAAAAGGGAAGGCAAGAATGAGACGCACAGAGAAAAGAAGAGGATAGAACCAATCCTGTCGAAAGTAAAAGAGTCACTGACATACTAAGAGAGGTCAGTACAAGAGTTAAGACTCGTGTTTCCTGAAGCATGAAAACTCATTCCACCTCTGGACTCCCAGCAAAGAAAGAGGAGAAAGGCAGTCCTCTTTCCAAAGCCATAGGCAGTCTTTGTGGTGATTAGATGGAACACACCTGCACCAGCTCAACAACTAACATAAGAAAACAGATAAACACCAGCCAGATTCAAATATGAGAAGGAAGGATCCCTATTCTGGTACTGTTTCATTGTATGGCGGTAAAGATACCGTAGCAAACATTAAACAAGCAAATGTTTCGTAGCACACACACAAAAGTGAAAAAAACAACAAAAAAAAACTGCTCCTTGTTATAGGTTAGGTTTGTCCAACTTACTGAGAAACAACCAATCTGACACACATCAGAACATTATTCTGCAAACCCCGGTAAAGAATAATAGAAAATAATGAAAACATTACACTTCTTTTAAATATAAACATGTTGACAAAGGACACTAAATTCAATTCCATTGACAAATATATATTCATAGGAAAACCTGCCAGAAAGCCAGAAAGTCTGGGCTTTGTGCCACAGTTCAAAAAAACCACAATCCCAAAATCGATATATGATAATAGGGAAAAATGCTTCCATCCTTCAGAGCTCATGGTGAGTCCAGAAATGATAATAACTGCGAGGCAGAGGGAGGCGAAGCTCGTTGGAAATAAGCAACATGGGAAAAAAAAGAAGAAAAAAGTTTGATGAGTTTTTAAAATGCAAATTAAACCTCAGAGCAGTTATGTAAATAAGAACATGGAATGGAAACAATTACTGAAAGTGCCGCTCCTGATGCTGCAGCCGGGACATAAAGTCACGACTTTGGCGCTCTGTCCTGCCAGAATTATTATTTCAACCTAATGATGACATATGCTGTAACTTTAAAGTGCATGCGTGGTCATGTGTGCACCAGTGATATTTCTGTGCATACTTCTATTTTCCTAAAAAAAAAAAAGAAAAAGGATTCTTCCATCCCCCTGGGCTATTGTTATCACATTTCACAGTGAGAGCTGGTAGACCCATACGGTACCAGACTGAATGAATCACTCTGATCTGTATTTCAGACCTGCAGTTCAACAAAAACATCTTGTACACACAAAGTCTGGGCACTCTATACCTGCCGCATGGTGCTTAAGAACCGTGAGGAGTGGCATTGAAGCACATAAAGCAAGCATATCACAAGCCTTCATGAGACCAAAACGATTCCTTTTTATTGCCGTTAAGAATGCCTTGCAAGAGCAGTCAGTTCTCATTGAGCTCACTATGTTATTAGATTATTTTTAAAAGCAAACTTGAGAAGGTAGCTTTTTTACCCGAAGAGCTTTCGAATAATATTTCAACATACGTAAAGAATTAATCCACCATAACATACAACCCTCCTCACGCTTAGGTAAGTCTGCACCATTCTCTGATTGAGCTTGACCAAACAGGCACTATGAAACACCCTTAAAGCACACCTCATTACAAACTGTGAAGCTGCGAGTGTCACAAATTAGCTGAATCTGTCTGAGCCGCTAGTCCATTTCAGTGAAAGACTCAAACGAAAAAAAAAAAAAAAACACTGCAAAGCTTCAGTTAATTACAGTTTTCTGGGATGGCCAGGACCCTAATGATGGCTCTTCTCTTTCGCAAAAGGTGCTTCTAAACTACGCCATTTTTTCCCTTCACAAAAAGCTTTCGTCCTACGTAAACAGCGTAGGATTTAAATCAACAATGGTGAAACAATCCCTAATGCAACTATCCTGCAAGGACAGGCAAGATGCGGATGGACTGACAAAGCCCTCTAAGGGCCCTTGTCCACCAAACTGGTTCCAGTGCTGGTTTGGTGCAAGAGCCAGAGTTAGCGCCGGTGCTTTGTGATCCCACTGACCAAACTGGTAACAAACTTGTGCTTAGCTGGCCCCAACTCTTTCTGGGGTCAGAGGAAAGAACCGGTTTGACGTGATGACGTCAGCTATCGGGGGCGCGGCTACGCTATTAGCAGGTAAACAGGAAAGAGCGGGCGTTTTTAAACAACACTGGACTTGCTTGTGCGACAAAAGAAACAAAATGGACCTGGAGTCAAAGCAGCAGTGCTCAGTGGAGGAGATAAAGTTCCTGCTCACAGTGTGGTCCTCCACCGAAGTGTAAAAAGAACTTGCGGGGGCTTCAAGGACCAAACCGGTGTTCCACTATATCCAGCAAGAGATGGCTGCGGGACGGTCTGAGCGCATTGGAGAGCAAATTATTAACAAGCTTAAAATTTTTTTGTTGTGGTCTTGTGGTGGTTGGATTTGGTGCTAAATCTACTGGGTAATGGAAACGTGTGTGGAAAAACAAATGATTCTATAGCACCATCCCGGAACCTTGGTGGCAAAGGGGTATAAGAAACCTAACCACAAACATTTGAGTGTTATAGTTTGTGCATTAGTAGTAAAGGAGCTCAGCCAAAAATAAAAGAAAGTCATAAAATTACATATAGAGCATTATTAACCTAATGAGATTGTTATTGGTAACTAATATTTATTTGTTTTACTAACACTACATTCGCACCGCATTCTTTGTATGTTTGCCCTCTGTGTGCCACTTTTCTTACCCTGTAAGCTACATGTAAAATACATTTCCTGGGGGAGTCTTCCCAAGGGATAAATAACGTACAAGTGTAAGTCTAACTCTAACACTAAAGTGAAATTACGTACTTGGACATAAGGGCGGCTGCTGGTAAGGTGCCTGCATACCATCTGATCGTCATATCAGCTGAACACTTTTCTGGACACCTGAAGTAACTCACATTGCAGTCTATTAAAGTTAAACTGAACTTAAAAAGAGGTGTAGGCCCAACTTCCATCACCTTGAACAAAACACACCATACTACTTCTACTAGAAAAACAAGGCCATAATATATATTCTAACAGTCTTACAGATACAAGTGACCTAAACACGTTATTTCCTTTGGTTTAACCTGAATTACCACCAACAAAACTCCATACCAATCATCTAAGAGGTACAAAGTTGTTTTCATTATTTCTTAACATCGTATGTAAGATACAATAGCACACCTCATTGTTTGGACCGAGCAACTCTAGAAAATGTTTCGGCTCGAGTATATTTGTTTTGAAGATCCGAGCGTCTAAAGTGATAGCTTGAATGCGATAACTGTTAAATGTATTTGAAAAGCGTTCTTCATAAACATTTCCACATACGACATACAATAAAAGTTTGTATCAGGAGTTCATCTAATAGACCAAGAAAACGGTATCAGTGTCGTATTTTTTTTATTTTTTTTTTAACAAACAAAAGTCAGAACTGCAAAAGATTTACAAAGGTCCCAGGTGAACATCAGAGTGCAAATATCCTCAGACGAAGGAAGGAAACAGACGAGTCCGGGAGGAAGTTGCTGGCAAGTTTAAAGCGAGGTCGGGTCCATGTCCCAAGCTTTGAACATCTCACAGAGCTCTTTTCCATACATCATTTGTAAATGGAAAAAGGAACTATTAATCATGCATGCTATGAATCTGGCTTTTTGTGCAATGGTGGAAAGAAAGAAGCCATTGTTTAAAGAATGCCAGAGCCTAGATCCCATTTGGAGTGTGCCACAACCAATGAGGGGGATGCTGCAAATATTTGGAAGAACGTTACGGCCTCATGCTGTGGAGATCCTTTTTTTTTTTAGACATTGATGTGCAAACCTAGTGGATAACTACTCAAAAGACTTACAACTGTTACTGCAGGGAAAGATGGCAATATTGACTCAGGACACTGAATACCAAAATATACTACACTCCTTTCATCTGTAAAGACTTTGCTTATCTTCTTTCATTGTACTTTACCGTCATGCACTATACCTTGTTTATCCGTCACATCAAATATATTGTGGTTTGTTGTTGCAGGTTCTATTTGAGTATGGGATTCAGCTTTTTGTGTGATTGGCGCTCGGCTCTTCTTTGCTTTTTCCTCAGTAACTCCTGTTTCTGAAATTCTTGCGGTAAAAATACAGTATTGTTTTTTTATACCTGCTGCATCAGATAATAAACATGACCCTTAAAGCGAAACGGATATATAGAGATTGCCAGGCAACAACCCTGTGTAAGAATAACCATGACAGTCATGGAGGTATTAGGCGAAAGTAAAGGTAGAAGAAAAGGAAAAAGGAGGCATGAAATACAAACATAATGGGATGCAGCAAGGACAAGGAAGAAGAGGGTCCAACAGGGGAATGGCGCCGTGTCTCATTGTGTCTGCAGCGACGCAATGGCTGTCAGTGACAATGACTACTCTAAGATCATTTTAATAGCAGCATTAACAGGAGTAATCCTCTTAGTCACAAGTACCTCTGCAAAGTGTCTGTAGTGTCATTAACCCAAGGGTATCTTTCCATAATTCACCTCCATCCTTCTCTCTCGTTTGAGATTTTCTGACTAAATGACAAATAAAAAACCTTTCAAAGAAAAATAAAACCTTATGCTTTTTTTTTTTTTTTTAGCAATTTTATCTGTTTTGATTTGCTCTCTATGACAAAGACCTTTGAGACGGATGTTGTGTGTACAAAAAAATTATCCTTGAAACATAAAACTGGCCATGTAGGATAATTATCAAGTTCTAGGCAGAGTAGGTGCATAGTGAACAAATCTTGCAACAAACTTGGTCTAGTTTTTGTACCAATTTTGAACAAAGTGTGTTTAATTTCTTTTATAACTGTTTCCTGAAATAAACCGAAGAGCCAAAAAAACAAAACAAACAAACAACAAAATTTAGGAGAAATGTTGTGCAGGGGGCTAAACGTTCCCAGACAAGCAACGATTAAGTTATGAAAATAACGGTCGAAAAATAACGTTAAATCATATTCCACATTGTGATTTCCCTTCTTTTACAATGCTAGTCAGTCCAACAACATCCATGTCTAACAAACCATGACACTCTCACACATACACAAGCAGAAAATCTGGATTACCATCAGACTATGTGTCTCTTCACATTTTTCCGATACAAAGGTGAAGGGGATAGCTGGTTAGCAGCGCTCCCAAGAAGAAAAAAAAAAAACTACCCCTAGATTCAAGTTCTGGTTGTTTAAGCGCTGAGGGACAAGCGAGTGAAATTTGAGCAAAACACTACCAAATACATCATTTTGACTCAGAAGTATTCGTTTTTATTTATTCATTTGATTATATTGATCCATGACTTGAATCAAACGAAGAAATTATTCATATTAGCTTTTAACTCTTCTTTTTGTTTACAAGTCACAAAATATTGCTTCATAAAAGGGATAAAACAAAACAGCTGCACAATCATTCTATTATTCATTAGCAACAGGCTAATTTTAGCCTGATGAAATTAATTGAAAATGTCTCAATAAATAAATAAATAAGAATTGGGGCTTGTTTTCTGTGCATTTTATGTTAGATGATTAAAACTGGTAAATTTTTAAAGTTTTTTTGTTGTTGTTGTTGCAGTTTTCTTAAAAGGAAGAAGGATTTCACTCTAAAGAGAACAAACATATTAAATGATCGGCTCTGTTGGAAGCAATTTTGCGCAATGCTTCTTTAAATCTAACGTAGTTGTGTGAAAATAGAGACACCAGTTCTGAGAACAGTCTAATAATAATAATGGGACAGTAACAGTGACAAAGTAAACAGAAAATAAGAGGGGGCGATAAAGCTTCAAGCCTCAGCTTGTGTGCAATTGATATCGCTATATTTATTCATGCCCGTCTATCCGTTCCAACCAGCCTCTTCAGATGACCTCTTGTATCGTTTCCTCTCTTCTGCTCCAATCGCCTCTTTGGTTCTAGCAGCTGCAGTCTTTTCACAATCTCTCATTAGTCCACCATTTCTATTTTCTTATTGTGGCACCAGCGCACTGACCCCTTATCTGCTCTCGCTCTCATCTCTGACTCTCTTACTATCCTTCTCAGCTTCATTTTCTCCTGCCAAGTCAGCCCTCTGTACCCTCTCTTTCACTCCACCAGTTTCCTAAATTCGCTCAATCCAGCGAGGTCATTAATTGCGAAGGTTGAGCTCTGCTCAGCCTCTGGGTCTCACTTTGGTTTTGCTTTTTATTTATTTTTCTCCTCTGAGCAACAAAGATTTCTTTCTTTTTTCCACGCAATATCTTGCTCATGTTTCCTTTTCTGCCCTGCCAGGACTCCCAAAATCAAATTGGCCTAAGTGAGTAACAGATGACACATGTTGCCATAGTGCAGGCAGTTATGACTGCAAAAGATCTTTAGAGGCTTCTATCGTTGCCAAAGGTTCTGCAACCAGTTCTAAGATTACTGAGAGCTAGAGGGGCAAATATCTGGGCTTCTTTTTGTGTTTCATTTTACTGTGTAAAAGCCAACAAGTGTGTTTATTTGGAATGTGTAGGATGATTTGTTTTTGGAGGCTCCAAAAGACCATACGAAGACGAGGGTTGTTTTCTAAATAGTCATTATTTAGGATTTGTGATAGTTTGTGTAGACTTCTGGTATCTAATATCTAAGTCAAGTCCTGTTTATTTGTGTAGCACAGTTTAACAGGGGTTTACGTGATAGAAGCATGACGCACAAATCTTAAATTTTGTCACTAAAATAAACCCCTTTTGTTCCATTCCTGCTTGCAAACCTTCAGTTCACTCATATCAATACATACATTTTCTTTATGGTTAAGCATTCATGCTAACTACAAAAAAAACTATTGCCAGATTTCTGTCTAAAACCTCTTTTAAATCGCCTCTTTACATTTATTTTATTTTTTACCCTGTTTGGACTACTTAAACACAAAATAACTCCAATTGATCTCCACCAGGTGGCTAACATTTACTGGAGTGGTAACAGTATATATGATTCCACTAGAGCATAAGTAGAATCACAAAACATTCTCTTTATGACCATAACTGTGTTTCTGATACAAAAGATAACAAATATACAAAAAAAACAGACACAAAAAAAAGAGTAATTAAATCTATCAATAACATAAAAAATAAATGCCAAAATATTTTGTAATAATAATTATTCATTAAATACTTTACTTCATTGTTAAGATAAATCATTAGAAAGTTATTTTATCCCTACGGCCTACAAACAAAATCACCGAGGCCAGGTTAACAGTACAATCGAAAGAGTGATTGGTCTAAAGCTGAGCTGCTGTCCAGAGCATCCAATCGGGATATCAGAACATATTTAACGAGACACAGCAGCCATGTACATTAATGCATGATGTGCTGTAGCGCTGGAAGAAGAAGAAAACAAAGTAATTAAAATTATATTTCATGTATGATTTCATCATGTATTTGATTTAAAGTTTAATTAGATTCCCCCATTTAATTGCTTCATTAAGTAAGAAATTGAGAGCTTTAAAGTGTATATCCATTCATCGTTGCTGTTGGCTTCAGCCATCATGGCAGGGTTTTTTATTTTTTTAAATGAATAAATACAACACAGCATTTAATACACATATAATATACATATTTATATCAGGACTTTCTTCAGCAGGAATATCATCTTGAAAAAGGTTTTGGGGAAAACAAAAATGTTCAAACTTTAGAGCAATTTTTAACAATCAGAAAAAAGGAGAATAAGGGAAAAGACATAGGTTATTTAAAAAAAAGTCTTTCTATGTCTTTCTAGTTTTAGAGAGACATGTGTGACAATTCTTTTGATTAGTTAAATCATTTTTTTATTAAGTTTATGACAGTTTCCGTATAGATTTTATATCACCACTTTGTTAATTAAAGACCCATTGTAAACAATTTAAAAATCGTCAGTTCAGCTGCAT
>JAVLVB010001185.1:360582-381678 GCA_032876305.1 Orestias chungarensis
CCCCCCAAACAAAAATAAATAAATAACACAATACACTACAATACAATAGAATAGCAAATTAAATTAAATAAATAAGAAAAGAAAATAGTAAGGGACCTTTTATTGTCCCTTACTAGAGAAAATCGGAGGTATGTGGAACAAAGGTAACAGAAAGCCAAAGCATGTAGATTCACACCAGACAAATTTACAGCATAAGGAAAAAAATAATATGTGCACTTATAAAGAACAGCATACTCCAGTTCAAAGGTATGTTCAACTTTGGATGATTTAAAAAAAAGCAACAGACTGTTTCCAAAGAGTGAAAAAAACTGTCCAAACATCAACAGGGGTGTGTATGAGCTGGAAAACCTTTATAGAACTCAGTTGTTTCCAAAATAGCATAAATAAATTTAGATTTAGCTGATGATATTACCTCACCTGCCCAAACTGGTCCATAGACTTAAATAAAATGTAAAATAGAAGTGTACAACAAAAGAGGAAAGCTTCAGGAAGAAATTGCTTACAGCATGCAATAATGTAGGGGACTGTAAAAAGAGATCTCGGTTTTTAGTGTTGCACCAACACTAGGGTGATGTACGGACTTGTAATAAAAAACACATAACCTTACCTGTAATCATGAAATAACTTGTTAGGTATTTTTAAAATAAAAGGTAACTGTTGTAGTTACAGTAAAATTTAATCCATTCCAATGGGAACTTAATTGACCCCATATTAAAGACAGCAATAGAAACTTAATTTATTTAACCCAAGAACAGGCCAAACCCTTCCCCCCCAAAAAAACTGTTATTGATTTAAGCAATGTCTTTCAAAATCCTCATACATCCCATCCAGAAGTCAAACATGGGCCGATGGGAGCATCTGGAGAGAATCTTTGGAAAGACTTGAATGTGGATGAGAGCTGTATATACAAACATATTGAGGTTAAATGTTTCTTCCAGGAAGAAGGGAAGAGAAAAAGGAGGAGACAAGCTTATTTCCAAGAAGACTTCAGTTATACGTTGCTCTTACTGTATATTAGCCAACAGTGTTCTCAGAAAATATTAAGGCCCCTATGTAAACTGTATGTGTTCATTTTTGTAAAATTACTTTTGTTGCTTTTTCACACTACAATTGTATAATAAAACAAACAGAACTTGTTACGAAAGTGATCATGAGTGATGATGATGTAAAAATAATTGGCCAACGGAAAATCCAGATATAAGACTATGTCATTCAGATGAACACATCCAAAAAAAGAAAGCGATTTTAAAGCAGTAAACCAACGAATAGACAGAACACAGCAGTCAGACCAGTCATGGGAAGAGAAGGTAGCAGTAAAGACAACAGACTATTAGACTTAAACGCTTGAATGTGCCAGCTGACATCCTGAAGCTTCTAGGCCCTTTGCACATTAATGGTGTTCCCACTGCTTGGGTAGAGTTTGGAGCTGAGAATAGCCTGGGATTGATAGTGCAACAAGACAGAGAGAACAAAAACATATAATTTCTGGTCTGACATCACTAGTAGTAATCAATTTACAGTATTCAATGTAAAAATTTTGAATTTTTTTCTGCAAACAGGATGGCAAGATCGGTTTAGTTTACTCCTGTTCTCCCATTGAGAGACAAAATAATAGGTCTGGGAGACCACAGCATTTTATAGCCAAGAGGTCACCCTGTTAGACTGGGCGGAAGCCATAATAAAGGAAAACCAAGAGCTTTAAAATTTGGTTCAGTTTCAGGGCCAGAGTTCTTCTTTTATTGTTCTAGAGCATTTTAATTAGAACCACTGCACAGTTAACACTTGGATAAATACAGTCTATAAATTTCAGTCGCCTCAGTTGCTGTATTCAGGGGGAATTTCTTTGGACAGCTAGACCTCACGTTGTACAGCAAAATGGATGGCTTCAAATTCTTTTCAGACCTTTTTTTAATCTCTTCCCAAACTCATAAGCTGCTTGAGTCTTGTTCGTGAAGACCTCAGACAGCTTGTTGGACCACAGTAAATGTCTGAGGTTTAAACTTCCTTCCCCAAAGTGCATAAACAATATTTCAATCATACACATGATACCTTCCACCTATGTGTAAATTTAGCCACTATGAATGTAAAGAAATGCGGGGATAAATTCTTATTTTTGACAGCAGAAAATGCATATTTTTGCTTTTAGTATTGTTAAATTTATCCTTATGTTCAATTATGAAAAATCAGACATTTATAAGATATCCTGTTTTCAAATACCTGTATATAGTAAAGAGACTATAGAGTGTGAGAAGAAAGTAACAAAGGACACTGTGAATTCTCAAACATCTTAAACTTAACTTCTGGAATATACATACACACACAGACACCCTGTTATTATTACCTAATTCCATTTTGTAAACATCAGTTTAGTTTCTGTTTGCCATGAGAATAAACAGAATCACTTTCACATCTATAAAAATCCATATGTGAGCTGAAAACATCCACAAAGCTGTTTTGCACGGCACATTATTAAGCACAGATAAACAGAACCATCTATCCACGTTAAGCTCTCATAAACTTATGAATATAATTATAAGCAAAGTATATATGCACACATAAACCAGTAGCCTTCAGCTGTTGATGTTCTCTAATTTGGACTCATTTCCAGCACAGAGAAAAAGGAATTAAATAACGTAATGTGATCATGGAGAGTTACCACAAAATATGTCTTAGAGGCTACAATTCAAAGACAGAACATCTCCAGATGTTCTTCTTGTCTTAAATGGCTTGCTTATGTTTACACAATGCCATCTGTTGCAATATGCGCTTTTAGCAAATATGTGGTTTAATGAGCCATATGCCTGAATCGGCCAGCTTTCTGCTGTTATGTGTCTACATTTAGCAGCAAACGCGCTTCAGGCATGGATCACGAAAGAGTGAGCGAAAACTACTTTCAAAAAAGTATCGCTTAATATATTATCCTTAAAATGTGTATATAGTGCTTGATGGAGTAACACCACAAATATGAGTGAAGCCAAAGTACCTGATAGCAAATGACAACAAATGCAAGGTTAATGTAGGAGAATATTATACACATTTCAAACCTTTGCAACAGTCACTTTATAAAATCGGAACTTGTGGATTGGAACAAAGATTTGATTGGTGCAGGTCACATAACGTTAAATAAATAACTCGAGGTTCAGGTTGATAGTAAATATATCTGTGTCTGTTTGTGCTTTTTAGAAGAACAGTTTTGACAATCTAAATAAAAAACAACTTCCAAAACACAAATATGACCTAAAAATTAAACAACAATTAAATAACAATTCTATTTAAAATGTTTTTGCCAGAGTTATGTAGTTGTTTTACAAATTTTAAGCTTATACTTTTGCAAAAGTGTTTCATTTCAAAAGCTTTGTTAGCTCAGGAATGTTACTTGATACTTAAAGTTGGTTGTTCTGTGTTAGCAAGTAACTATTATTGCAGCTTTGAACTTTCATGCATTCTCTGCAACAAGAATCAGTATATTCATGTTGTAGGGATCAACGATAGATATGAGACGGATAAAAAATGTTACAGTTGCAGACCTCCGTGTTCTCTGACTTTTGGTGCAACAGGAAGAGATAAAGTTGTGACAGCTTGAGTGGTGATTATAACTGAACTACATCTGTTAGGAGCTCAGTTTACATAATGAAACTGTATTAAAATGAATTCATACTGAGAGGACATTTGTAACACTCTGATATTTATTAAATAAATTACAAAGAAGTTGTAAATTACATGTTACAAAGAAGTATAACAACACACGCAGCAGCGGCACCTCATCGCATAAAAAGCTACCAGTTTTGTTGCTTGTATAAACTATTGTTGCTTTTCATTAAAGAAAAAAACAAAATTTCAGTTTCTATGATTCATGCTTGTGTTTTTTGTTTTTTTTGCCATTTCTTTGAGTACAAAATGGTCCTTCCACAAAGCTATATCTAAAAGATCCTGGTTAAAATTAAATAACATTGCTTCCCTACCATGACATTTATCTAACATACATATCTATGCTGGTTTTCTGAGTTACAAAAAACTACACGGGTAACTGCAAAAATTTCTATATTGGACTTTTAGATATTTGCTACTAAAAGCTTTTCTTTGAAGCAAGGTAGAGACAAACTCAAGTTCAATAAATGAAAAATATACATAAATTAGCTTACGACTTCAAATTGTCTACATTGGTGCATCCTTACTTTTAAATATTTTATTATATACTAAAGATTTCATGAGGAAATCTAAAAATCAAAACTGTTTCCTTTACTGCAAACAGTAGTCAAAAGATTAATCCTTTCTGTAAAGTCCCCATTTTTATAAATTCTGAAGGATTTTATGTTCTATCTGTCAAATGTCCAAAACATAAACAGAAAATCGTCACTTGAACCCTCTGATAAAAAAAAAAAACATGCATTCTTCCTACTTCAAACAGACTCACTTGCCTTTACACTGATAGATGGAACTTTAAGGATGAAAATAAGGGGCTTTAATTTTTCCCCCTTTCAGGCTTACTATGGTAGATGTATCTCCTTGAAACAATTGGAAAAGGACAAAAGGAAATTTAAAGAGCGAGGGACTCAAGCTTAATTGGACTAAAATGACTTGGTCCCTTTCCTCCTAGTCATTATCTACTCTTTCTCTTCTAAGTTTCTGAGCCATGTACATCTCTTTTTGATGTACTAAAGAAAAAAATAGTACAACACCACTCTGTCCTCCAGGCACAATTACAATAACACACATAATGACAGACTTTCACAACCAACACAACCCTCTCACACACCTCCCACACATCCACATGTGTGACTGCAGGACAAACACACTGTAAGACAACATGAGAGCACACTAACTTAGCCATATCTCAGAAAGTACTTTTCTAGCACTGATTTAATCTTAGTGCTGTTATGGACTGACAATCTGCTCCTTTGCAGACCTTCAAGTAGTAAATGTTTACAGCAAACGGATGGATTTGATCTTTATCAAAACCTAATCCAATCAATGGTAGCTTATTAAAAAAAGTTCCATCTATATATAGTCTGGATTTCTGGTTTGTTTTTTCCCCCAAGTATTTAACAGGTATTGAAAGGCAAATGTTCTGGAGAAAAAATGTTGAGCAATCAAAACTTCCATTAATTACTCAAGTGTATAGTCAAGCCCACACATTCAGATGAACATGTAAACACAGAGTGTGACCGGTCCCCTAATATAATTTTTTCTCCTGCTAATGTGCTCTTTAGAGGGATGATTTGTGCATGTGTGGAATAAATTAGCTCTGTCCGTTGAGGTAAAGGCAAAGTGTGAGCCATATGTTACAATCTATTTCAACAAAAACAGTCGGCAACCATCTTCTGCGAAGGCAAAGCATTCAGATCATCTCTTTAAGTTTGAGAAGATACAGTACTTCGCAAAAGCCCTAATGCACGCCTGAATTGTATTTCATCTGGAAACTTGTAAGCTAAATGCTCATTCTATTTTATTTGGAACATGTGTTGAAAAGGTACCTGGTACCTTTGTTCTTGTTTCACAAATAAAAATTTTAGAGTTTGCCATGCATTTGAAATTGGTCCCAGTGACTCTGCTACTCTTTAATAAAACGGTGCAGATGTGATGTGTTTAGTAAAAAAAAGGTTGCATCTTTGTTCTAGAATGGTTCTATGAATGTCTCAGGGGTATTTTCATGAACATCCGTGAACAAACATCATCAAGACCAAGGAGCGCATCAGACAGGACAGGGAGAATATTGAGTGGAAGTTTATTTCAGGGTTAGGATCTAAAACAATATCCCAGGGTGTAGACAATTCACAGAGCACTGTTCAATCCATCATCTGAAAATGAAAAGAAGATGGTAGAACTGCAAACCTACCAAGACATGACCATCCATCTAAACAGGCCAAGGGGGGCAATAAACATAGAATCTATCAAGAGATCCATGGTATCTCTGGCAAAGCTACATTAGTTATCAGCTCCCCATCTATCTGGTCTTTATAGAAGACCGGGAAGAAGAAAGCTATGTAGTAATACATTTGTAGTTTTTAACCAACCCACGAAGGGAAGACAGTGAATGGAGAGAAGACAGATAAGGCACAAATTAAAACTTTGCTGTTCTTAAACAAAGTTAGGTGTAATGCCAAACAGGTACAGCACGTAACCCTGGAAACAGGAGGCCCCAAGGAAAATATGATCCAATAGGAATGCATTTCTTCTAACAAAGAAGCTGATTTGAAGTTGATGAGAGAAAAAAAAAACATGAGAGCCAATATAGGAGAAGTCTGGAAGAAAACAATAAAGTGCTTCAGATCAAAACGTGCATGAGTTAGAACGGTGCCGTGTTTATTGGCTTTTCACACGCTTTTATAATTGGTTTTCGTCCAATAAGCCTAAAAGCACATGGTTATTTGCTTGTAAAGAAAACATAGTAGGACCACACATGGGATCTCGAACATTCATGTCTGCAAATAGACATCACAGTTTCTCATGGTAGATATGTTTTGCTGGCATTATACAAGAGACGAGGAAGAAACTTTTTTGAGAATACAACATGTGGATGGATTCTTTTAACAGCAGAAAGAGACCAGCCGTAGTTGATACATCTCGAAGCCAGAGGTGTAAAGTTATTCGTTTTTCAGAGATGACAACATCCAACAGAAATATACTGGTGGAAAGGGTGCCTGCTTTCAGTATCAGAGGCTCTCATATCTGCAGTAATACTTATAGGTTTCTTATGAGTGAGTATCAAATCCTTACCTTTAGACCATGGATACCATGTTTGGCGAGTCCACCATGGCAATTCAGTCCCGCAGCTCCATTGTGCGGGAAGCCAAATTTTCTCAATCAAATTAAAGCAGGTTTTATCTATGTACTGCTAAATTGCATAAATTTAAAACGATGTTTCATAATTTTTATTTTGAGAATTATCTATCAAATGCAAGACAGCTATTTATTTACATTTGTTGGTGGGTTATTGTATAGCTTTGAGGACATTCATCATCATGTCCAGAAATGAAAAAGAGGTCAATGCTTAGGGTTTGGCCTTTTTCAAAGTAATGTAAATGACCAGCCATTTTTAACACACAAACTTGCTGATGTGGTTTTGGTATATTTTCTCGCAAAACATGAAACCATGTTTTTTCTGACTATGTCTGTTTCCCCAGTTCCAACTTTTAAAAATGGCCATATTTTCTTGGTTTCTTTGTTTGTGGAATCATTGGGAAGCTTAAAATTCACACTTTCATTATCTGTAAATAACTTAGTAGGCTCCCAGGGAGAATCGTTCTTGCTCTTGTAATGGCTAGATGAAGGCCACACTCAACTACCACACACAGCTCTGTGCTGGTCTAATATGTACAATTGCAATTCTAGGGGTGTGAATATGTTTTCAATACACTGAATAACAGTTTAATCTTCTCTTTTTTCTCTGACCTAAAAACAGTTTACATTAGATAAAACATATCCCTTGTCCTTTAAGAATAGAAGCACATCCAGTTAAGAGATAACACAAAACCAGCTAGGTGTAATATCCATCACTTGGACATTTACAGTTTCTGAGGTTCTTAGCCAAAAGCTCTTTGGCAATCACCTAGTTGCTTCTGTCTGCCTCCTATCAGTGATAGTTGTTATAGTAACAACCCAAAAAAATGAAAGCAATTTTTTGTGACATGGTACTGTTAGCAAAGTCCCCCAAGATTCAAACTAAACTAAATTCTTTGTCTGTAATATGGTGATACCAGATTGATTCAATCTCTGAGGATGGTTGTCGCATCTTGACTGAATGATTCGCCACCAAAATATGTATCAAGCTCACATGTCAAAACCATTTTGGTAAAGCACCGTTTCTTCACTGGTCAATCGACCATCGTGTAGAGTGTCTCAACGTAACGTTAGTAATTCTGGCTCAGCTTTAGTGTATTTATCTCTATTCCAACACTACGGGATAAAAAGTATACTTGCAGAAATTAATCTAACTATAGGATGTATAATTCATGGAGCAGACAAAGGCCAAAGACAGTCTATTTTTGAGTTTTAAAACCCAAAAGACACCTGGTTTTGAGGAAATACATTCATTTCGTTAGAATGCACAGCTTCTCTGACAAAACTAGTAACAGAGTAGCCATGGACTGAATCATGTTCCCTGTGGTGTTAAGCATTTTTTTTTCTTTTTTGTTCTGCTCAAAATTAATACCCAGATGAGCTCTTTGTTTTCCTCACTGACATAAATCAAAGCAGAACACATTGCATTTTTGGGTCTGTGAGCTTTCCTTTGCACGGATGCAACACCACTATAAAAGGCTTTTGGTGTCTGTTTGCCAGTAGATCTCTTGTTACTACACTACTTTTAAGCCATGTCTTTTATATACATTCTGTAATTATCTGTCTGTCCATATGTCCATCCATTCATTCACAATTAAAAAGGGAAAATGCCAGTTTCCTTAATACACTGCCTTTTGTGCTTCACAATCGAGCCCATATCTGTTATCAGGGGAAGTGTGAATACCAACTGCGCCGGAGGGCCAGTAGACGTCTGCTTCATTCTGTCCACAGAGGACCAAAGACTCCCTGTGTGGACGCGTTTATGTGCTCAGTCAGCCGTGCATCTTGTGTGTGCGTAACCTGCTACAGAAAAAAGGAGCAATCCCTGTCACATAATCATAGCTACTGAAAAACACCACAGTGACAAACCAGGTCACGCATATACAAGACTGCACGTGTGCACAGGGAGACACTTTGTCTTTGTGTCTTGAGTGACTGCTCTGCTTTTGCCTTTAGGCTGACACTGACCTCTGATTTGAGTCTCTGCGTGTGTGTACGTGTGTGTGGGTGTGTCATGTGATGACATTACAGGAACACTGAGCATCCCCTCTGGTTTTAGCCTCCTTCATCAGTCCTAGCTCCGGTGGGGAAAGAAACCCAGAAAGCCATTATGTAAGTGTATGCAGATGGTACTATTAACGCAGCGCTGGAGCAATATTGACAAAGTAGTAAACAAAAACATATTTACACATATTTGTGCCATTAGAGCTAAGAGAGTTTAATTTAGACAGATTTGATTGCTACCCCTGCTGAGTTTATCACTCCTAGTGAGCACCTGCTTAGTACTTTCGCAGGACGACAGAAAAAACAATTCTGAAATCATTGATCATAAACAAGAATGACCTTTTGAGGAATTCTGAAAATTGTGGTGTTGGTGGTGGCATTTTTTTCTTTGTCTTAACAGGACAAGCTCACATCTGAGAGGCTGTCCCCCATGTTTTTTGCTGGTGGTGCTACCGTGTATGCCCTAAATCCCCCCACTCCCCATGCTCTTTTAAATGCTACAACTCATTGTAACGTACAGTCTTATAATGAAACACCAATAATAATATGGAGCCCAAATTGTGCTTGTGCATCCTCTCATTGTATTCCTCATCATCAGTAAATGTGATGCCAAGGCAGCATTAGAGATACGCCCTGCTTACAACAAGAATCATTTTTTGAGAGTTCACTGGTTGTTGAAGTTACTGTGTGACAACAGTATGTGTTTTTTTTTTTTTTTTGCATGACATCCTCTCTATAAATATAGGTGCAACACCCTACCAATACCTACTGCACAGAAAATCCTGTTTGACCATTGTAGGGGACTTGACCAAGACAAAGGCTACAAGCCACAACACGTATTGTTTAAAATTACTTCATACTATAGCAGGGTCATTTTCAAGGTAGATTTGTACCAATTTTTCCCTGATTTGGTGCTGGTTATTGCCGCAATTCAGAGGAAGAGTTCCCCAGGAACTGCGTTGTTACTGAAAAGGTTTACTCAGAGAAAACACACCTTATCATGTACAACCAAGTCCAAAAGGAATGTCTGTGTTCATGACTATCAAATGTATATTGGAATCAAGGGTGTGGAGTTAATGAAGTTCATGATGTTACTTTTGTAGTGACGTCACCATCATCTGTAGGGAGTTGAGTGGTTTTAATTACTAACGGGATAGACTAAATATTTTCATATTCACTATCATACAGTTTCTAAGTAAATTTTCTGCCAGATTAATTAAAAGGGTCCTAAATCCTTAGTTTCACTTTACATTTTAGGGATCCAGCAATCTAGCTGAATAATTTCAAAACAACAAATTAAGTACAATTATATTTTGGCTCATTGCTATGATATTTGAATTGCATTGCTGTTGATTCAGGGAGACGAATAAATTATAAATGGTGACTGAGAGCCAAGGTGATCATCCAAAATAATGTTGACACATTCAAAATATATGCTCAGTGTTCTTTAAAGACAATAGTTTAACACTGTGGCGTTCTAGAATAATCATAATTCTTACAAAGGGAGCCTACCTTTTTTTGTTGTTAATTGTCTTTATAAACCATTGGAATACTACTCCACCCAATACTGCCCCCTAGCCAGATTTTCATAACATTAAATGACAGATATTTCACAGTATTCTCTGTGTGACATACATTTGTTTCTAATTAAAATCCCAGTACATTGTTTTCTCCTTGCTCTTTAAACAAAAGGCGAGAATTGGTGCTTTGAATGCACTAGATAGCTAAAGCATTTAGCAAGCTTCAGATTAGCGTTTTTCCTGAACTTCTGTTGCGTAAACTTTGTCCGTTCACTGACCAAGTGAAATGAAATCCATTGCTCATCTGTCAATAACGTCATTAATCTCTAGGTGTCTGTGCACAGCCTGTGTACTGAGTACACTCTAATTCCCCAGTTTCCTCCTTGTGTGAATTTCCATGTGTGCATATGTGTTTGGGAGTGTACATAACGCATACAGTACATCCACTGATTGTGTGTACAAAGAAGTTCACATCTAAACGCCTGTTCCCATGTGTGAATGTGTGTGTATGTTTGCGCGCATGTGTGTGTGAGTGTGTGTGTGTGAGTGTTTGTGTGTGTGTGTGCAGTGGAGCAGAACAGATGGCACTATACAGATCATCACTCGCAATAATCGTCTGCGTTTGGCTACCTCATAATTATCCAGATTGGAGCTGTGTGCTGCCTGACAGGCTGACATATGATACATGCCACTCTGTGTGTCCTTATTATATTTGTAAAACGCAATGTTCATCACATCTGTGCATATTTCATATAAACACATTTGTGTTAAATCAAATCCTATAAAATTCATTAAGTGCTGAACACGTATAATTACTGTGAAGAAAATTTGGGATGATGATGTATTACACTTTGCCACTATTTATTACTAGTTAATCCAGAATTCAGAACTGTGGGTAAGACCCCAAGTCCACCATATTTAAACTCCTGATCTGTATTTTGATACATTGGTGGCTTCTCTTCACGATTGGGACAAAATCTAAAATGTCACCTAATTCAATAAACAGATCAAATCATATAAAAAGAGATCATGAAAATGTTTTTTCTTTACTAAATTAAATAAAAGCATAGTGATGAGCTTAATTTAACCCTACATTTAAGAACCTCAATTTAGGAATATATTATATTGCTTTGCTTGTTTGCTGAAAATAACTTCTGATGAAATAATCCACTCAGAAAACAAATAAAAAGTAAAAAAATAAAAAATAATTAAAAAATATGTACTTTGACCTTTAAACAAGCTTTCTTATTATGACGACATGATTATCTCTGAAGGAATTAGGAGTCTAAGTAAGGAAGACATGAACTCTAACGTTAGGCTAGTCCAGCTGTTACAGACAACTGTTTCTCTATTATAACGAGGGCTTCCATACACATCTGTACCTACGTTCTCTCTACACTTCTACGAAGTTTCCAGCCACTATCTCTCCAGCCTGCCTCACCTTTCTGTCCTGCCTCATTCGCTACACTACAGCACAGGAGGAAACCTCTGCAAAGTGATTTATTACAGCCGCTATCTCATATTCACAACTACACACACGCACACACACAAACACAAACACAAACATAACACACACAGGGTGTGATATATTGCAGTACAGGTAGACAGAAGTTCAAGGGTAGGTGATTCGTTTTACAAACACTGAACACCAAATTACAGCTGCGCATGTAGATTCAAGAGTGAGTCCCAAACACACACCAACGCACTCACTCACCTATCTCACCACAAACATTACAGGCCCTCTTATAGCAAAGTAGGATATTAAAGGTGGCAGAAAACAGAGAGGGGTAATGATGATGCCTTTAAATGTTTCAAAAGGACAACAGCAAGAGTGCAGGTGATGCATAGGGAGATTTTTCTTTTCTCTGTCACTACATGCATCCTCTGTATGAGGGATTACTTTAAAGTCAAAAACACAATGCAATCTATCGTCTACAGTCACTGCATGCTGGTCCTGATGGAGTGTGCTAAAGTCAATAAAACCAAATGCTATCTGCTGCATTCCCATAGATTAAAAACTTTTAAAATGATTTGAATGATACTGCAAACGAAACCCTAATGCACTGTTATATAAAAATGGTTATTTTAACTATTTGTATGATTGGACTGAATTTGTTTTTTTTTAACAAATTGGCTTAAAATGGTGTGTTGTGAATTGTCACCATATAAATAAACTGAACTTAATTTTACATTGTAGAAATTATCAGCCTGACAAATACAATAATCTAAATGTAGATGCACAAGTTTGCGATTGGAATTGACCCATTTTCAACTTGACCAACCTGAACTGTGGATAGCACCTAAAGCTACATTTTTGCTGGTTTTGACCCAATGAAACCAGAACTAAATGACCAATTTGTTGTATATAAGAGCAGTTATGTGCTGTAGAGGTAATATTGCTTTTTGTAACACCAGTACTCGTTTTGCTGGTTTAACCCTTAAGAAAAGCTAGTTCTGAGCTTAGTTCAGTCAGGGTAGCTGAGTTCCCCAACTAAACACTCTGAACTGACGTTTGACATTGTCTGAAATAATACTTAATACTGATATTGACAGAGAATAAATTATGATATTGCCTAGAAAATATTTCATGCTCTGGATTTCTAAACCAGACGCTATCATATTATCACATATTTTACAATATTCATTACCATAAAATAAAGCTGAAATCTTAACTTAAAAGCTCTTCATTTAGACTCATTTGAAGCTGTTGTCCATTTTACCTCCGAGATATCATAAGTATATATTTTTTGCCACTTTTACCATTCTAAAACATGGGAATATTTGATCTATGAAAGTTTTTCAAAATTTGCCACAGTCGTAGGCAGTAAAAAGGTTTCCATAGGCTTAGGTTGCAAGAAGACAAACTTACGACTTCTTCTGACTCAGCTACATCGTACATCTTCCCACCACTGAGCCAGGTTATTTTTCCTGTTGCAGGTTTTCTCTTAAAGTGGAGTTATGCACATGCTGAGCATGTATGAAAAATTAAAGACAGAATTTAAGTAATTTACAGCCGTCGCTACATGCTAATCCAGGATGCAATCTTTTTTAACCCGTTTGAAAGAGGGACTACCGACTAAAAAGAGTAAGTGCCTGCTTTTTTAATTCTGTGCTTATTTACCAACTAAATTGTACCTGTGGATCTCCTGTTTAGACTGAAACTCTCACCTGAAAGCCATTCAGGAAGTGAGAACTAGGTCAATTAAGGATTTGTGTCTAGGGAAGTGTTTCTGACCACTCCCCTCAGGCCTTGGTTTTCTATCTGCCTCCCAGGGTGTGGGATTCTCACTTAAATACCTTGTACCTCTCTGAATATCTCAGAGGGACTACTGACTAAGAAGAGTAAGTGTCTGCTTTTTTAATTCTGTGCTTATTTAACAACTAAATTGTACCTGTGGATCTCCTGTTTTGACTGAAACTCTCACCTGAAAGCCATTCAGGAAGTGATAACTAGGTCAATTAAGAATCCATTGTCTAGGAAAGTGTTTCTGACCACTCCCCTCAGGCCTTGGTTTATCTGCCTCCCAGGGTGTGGTCTTAGCCGGATCATTCAATCACACAGAGCAGCGGCATGTTCTTGTGCATAACAAAATAGGAGAATACATTGAAGCGTCATCAAAGTGTCAGCCTTTGTGTTCAGCCTTTCTCGTGTCAAGACGTTCTTGGGTAAAGACGTGCGTGTCTACCGAAGCGTGTCCACTGAACAGGGTCATGGAACGGGGTCTACCTTCACTATTTCACGATGTGTCACCACCCTATCTCTGTTATTTCTGGCACCCGCAGGCGGTTCTACTTTCACAAACGGAAGCGTAACCTCAGAAATTTTTGCTCACTAAACCACACATCGTCATCCAAAACCAATAAATTCTCTGTAGGTTTATGGAACTGTCAGTCAGTGGTAAACAAGGCAGACTTCATTTCTGCCTATGTAAATCATCTGTCACGGGACATCCTTGCCCTCACAGAAAATTGGATCAAGCCAGAAAAAAGCAACACACCGACTGCACTCTCCACCAACTACACATTCTCTCACACACTGGTACGGGGCTACTAATATCCAATAAATGGAAACATACCCATTTCAGATCAGGACACTCGTACAACTCCTTTTAATACCACGCCGCCCTGACGACAGCACCTGTGAAAATGTATGTGGTTGTTGTATATCGTCCTCCGGGTCAATTGGGTGATTTCCTAGAAGATCTATTCTCCCTGCTCTCCTCCATCCCTGAGCATGACTGTCCTCTGCTTGTCCTTGGTGATATGAACCTCTCCAAACCCGAACTGCTTGTTCGCATGGCTTCTCCTATCACTGCTATGCCGATGATATCCAGTCCTTTCCTCCAGACGACCTCTCGATACCGACGCAAATCTCAGCCTATCTTTCTGACATATCTGCATGGATGAAAGATTATCACCTCCAACTGAACTTCTCCAAACCCGAACTGGTTGTTATCCCAGCCAAGGAAAGTATTCACCACAACATCAGCATCAGGTTAGAATCTGTGGCACCCACTAAGGTTGTAAGAAACCAGGGCGTCATCATCGATGATCAGCTGACCTTTGCGGATCAGGTTGCCTCTGTCGCTCGATCGTGTCGCTTCTCTCTATTCAACATCAGGAAGATTAGGCCATATCTAACTCAACATGCGACACAGCTCCTAGTTCAGACCTTAGTCGTTTTCCCGCCTTGACTACTGCAACGCCTTCCTAACAGGTCTTCCACCCTGTGCTGTGAGACCGCTACAGATGATCCAGAATGCTGCAGCTCGCCTGGTTTTCAACCTGCCAAAGCAATCGCATGTCACACCCCATTTCACTGAACTCCATAGGCTTCCCTTAGGTGCACGCATCAAATTCAAATCACTAATGCTGGCATACAGAGTGTTTGATGGATCAGCGCTCATCTACCTCAACATGAGTGTCATCATTATTGTTAAATCCTCTCCTAGCATATCGCAGGTAAATTGCGTCGCAGTTCAATGTTAAACCCTCTTTTTGTAAGTCGCTTTGGATAAAAGCGTCTGCTAAATGCATAAATGTAAATTAAAGTGCCTTTACATCACACGCTCCCTGGCACTATATGTACAAACTGAATCGAAATGTAATCAACCATTCAGACATACAATCCAACATCAAGAATACCACTCTATCACATGGCAGAAAGAGATAAACATACAAGATGAAGGGAAAGCAATGTAATTTTTTTTGATGGATGTTATTTGTAAAGACACATTTATAAAATGGTTTGAACGATATTGTTTGGATATTGCTATTGAAATCACTCTCAACTTAAGAGCCTAAATAGAATATAATGCCTTTTATTGTCCTTATACACATTGTACAATGAGATTGGACATCTTATTGAAACACAAATGAGCAATATTTGTGTTTTTAGTGATGGTTCCAAATTATAATATTGGAATCAATCAAAATAAAAGTCAAATCACTGAGTTTGATAAATAAATAAATTAAAGTTTTTCTTTTCACAGTCGGAGAGCTACTTTAAAATGTTTCTTTATTACTGTCTGTAAAGTAGCTGCAGTCCGGCACGTTGTAGATGCATCCCAACCGAATGAAGTTATTAAATTACCTCTTCAGGATGCCACCAAGTTTGGCAAAGGCCTGATAATGGGTCATTCATTTGAATCAGGTGTGTTGGAAAAGAGCTGCCTTAAAAATCTACAGGACAGTAGATCTTGAAAATTAGGGTTGGAGACTCCTGCTGTGGAGAAACCAAACTGAGCTTCGCTAATCACTCTCTTTGTTTGGTCACCTCTGCAAACACCGGTCCTATCACCATCAGACTAGCCTGTAAAAATTAAAACCTTATGACCTCGACAGCCATTTTCAAAGAACGTGGGTAAATATAAATATATATATATATATATATATATATATATATATATATATATACACACACACACACACACAATGTAAAGCCTTGTTCTCATGTCAGTTGAAACTGAAATAATTTCAAGCAAGCACTGGCAAAGTTTTACCACTAGGTACAGCTTTTAAAAAAAAACAATATAAAAATTCAAGTAATTTTTTAGGAGAAACATAAACAGAAAAGCATTACGGGCAGTTCTACAGTAAATTATGATGTTTGGCAGTAGGGTGACCAAGCCTGGCTGCAGTCTGTTTGGTTTTAACTATTTGCCCTAGGCTTTAATTTAAAAGTCAGCCTTACAGAGTCCACACACAGACCAAGCCAAGCGAACATAGGCGGGCTGGCTGGAAATGGCTACTGTAGAGGCCTGAAAGCCATGCAGCCTAGCTATATAAAAACAGAGCTACATATTCCAGCAGCCGCTCGGAGCTGCATTCAAGGGGGGAGGGTCACAGAGAGACCTTTTGTAACCTGCTTCTTTTGTTTTCATTTGTTTCCATCAAATTCCACTTGTGTCAGAATCGATTGAATCCACTGCATGTGAAGCGATGCACCCTAGGGTCATGCAGGCAGCCACTACGCCGCAGCTCTCTTCTCTAAAACACACATCAGCTCTCTATGAGTCCATCCAGAAAAGTGTATGGTTATTGCTCTGTGCAAAAACTTGCACTTCTTCCTAATTAGCATACATCTTAGCAGTTAAGTTTGTGGATTCTCTGTATTAAGCCTTTTTTAAACTTAGAGAGGAACTGTTCTCTGTGTGTGTATATGGCTTTCTGAGATGAAGAGAGTGTTTCTTATCCCGACAAATGGGTCAGCATCTAAAATGCCTTTGTGACCCTGCTGTCACTTCACATAGAAGTCTTCTGCAAGATGTAAGTAGAGTACGTGTGAAGCAGTGTGTACCATCCTTCACTCAACCTCTGAGACCAATGTGAATGAAGTTCGGGAGAGAGACACAGGTACAGGATGCAGTCATGGTAAAGAGTACGTTTGCCTTATATCCTTTAGACTTTTAGGTATCAGCGAATGTAGAACAGTATAGCTTGCTGCTCTCAGGTATTCAGACCATGCAAAGAAGGAAAAGCATCAGCAAGTCAAACAAGTAAGGGTTATAAGGTCAGAAACTCTTTATTTTCCAAAAACAGAAAAAATAGACAGTTGCGAAACTAAATCCTAGCTGAATCATGCCAAGGTCAGACCATACACTGTTTAAAGAAGAAGAAAAAAAAAAACTCTCTGTAGCACATTCTGCAAGTTGGAGGGGTTGCCAGTAGAAGGCTTGTTCTTTTTAAAAGTCCCATACTAGTTACAAAGTTGCATTTGAATAAAGCACAGAGTTGTTTTTTTTAACAAAGCGCCACAGACAGACAGGTCTACATCAGGGAGATCTGGTCATAACGTGCAGTACCGCACACTTGGGCAATAACTAAAGTATACAGGCCAAGCACCTTTTTACCAACTGTCAAGAAAACACTGCAGAGGGACATTTAGAGAAACATATGTCTGCCAAGCTGACATAATAAGGCAATGGTCACAAAGTAGAGAGAACAACCCTGTCAACCAGAATAAGCTCTAAAAAAAAAAATTTGATAAATAAATACATAAAAACACAAAATTAAGGATAAAGTTTCAGTAAAAAAAAAATAGCATTTTAACTAAGCAAAAAAATTGCTTTCCTCTTAATTTTTTCTTGCATTTTTGTAATTCTCAGCTTGGGAGAACCATCATGAATATTCCTAAATCATTTTAGGATTTTTAAAAAAGTTTGGAGAAAAAACAACAACTAATCAAAACCAATTGCTCGATGATGCCGTGTCACTACTTTTGTTGACATTCCTTTAAACAAAACAAATTAGATTGGAGCTCTGTTGTGTTGCTCGTATCTGCAAGCCTTCACGCATTTAATTGTTCATTTTCCCTTAGAAGAACTGTCACTCACTGGAGAAGCTCATAGTCTGGTTCTGCAGGCTTACGCGTCTGTTTTTCTGACCAGTTTTATATTTTACTTTTTAGGATAGGCATTTTACTACCTATTACTTTAGTTTATATTTATTGCAACAAATACATCTACTGAAATGTTGTTAAAATAAACAATAAAAACTATGTATTTCTTAAATTGTGATTGGTCTTGCTGTCTCCTAAAAATGATCAAGAGATTAAGATGCGAAGAAATACTGACTAAATTTGTAAAAGTTTGAGAGAATAAGGTTCACAGTGGGTAACAGGAAGGCTAAAGGGATTACTACAAATATGCTCTGGTTTATCCACTTGAGATTCAAATGTTAGCGGAGGAACATGCTGGGTGTGGAAAGACGTGGAAGTCTGTCAACAGACCTCTCTGACTGCTGTTCTTATTTTGTCTGTTTATAAAAATGACTGAAACCCTGTTTTACATTTCCTGTTCTCTCACACAGCAGCGTATTATTACGTCCGCTCTGCATCATGTATAAATAATTAACAACTGCTCAGAGCAAGAGAGCTGGAAAATATATGTTTTAACCATTCCTATAGTCAGTGTTGAATTTCTTTAAAAAAAGACAATAACAAAAAGCAAGTCAGCTAAAATCTATACTGATAGATCAACGTTTTGCAAGAAACTGAAATTGGAATTCGGTCCCTACATTTTGATCATTGCACTTCTGAGAGTAAAAGAATTTGGGACTAGCAGGGTGAGCAAGGGGCTGTCAGGGAACGCCTCTCTGTTCACTCATCTTAATTGACAGATTAAAAATGTGATCCCGATGTCCTGGTTTAACCACTCATTCCCATTCTCCTCCTCTCTCCCAGCTATCATCTCGACTGGACTGATGAATTCTCCTCCCTTTCCTGAGAGCCGTGCTCAGTGAAGCTTGCAGCTGCACAGACCTGTTCATTCAGCTCCCTTTTTCACACCGTAATGAGGAGAAACTGTGATGACTGACCTGAGCAGACAAACAAATAATAACTGCAGACAATCATTTGTCATCCAAGGTCCTGTTCAAACATACTGCTGAACTGTGTATAGGATGATTGAATCAGTGGAGAGGAAAATGTTTAATGCTGTAAGAGTGCCTCGCTGAATTGTTTAATTGGTGCTAAATTAACGTTTGATGTACTGATAAAATAACTAAGAGGAAATGAGTACTTTAACTGACATCTCGACGTTGATGATTACTTTTAGATATTACACAAATTTGTTGTTGATTAACAGGGATATAAAGACAAGCAAAACTATATTGACCTGAGGTTGCAGGTCAATAAAAGTCAAAGTCTGACAGTCAACTGGTAGAAGAAACGAAGTACTTTGGATGGTTTGGCAGTCCAACACAAGGTTAGTACGGAAACATTTAAACTGTCACTGCTCCAAAGAACACATATAATACTATGTCTGAACAGAACATTAGAGCAATTCCTAATGAGGACCGATACTGGCTTTTATAGGAGTCTCTGTATCCGTCATCTACCAAAATAACTGACATTTATAATTGTGAGAATCAGAATATAGTCTTAACTGTAACCTGCCTGCTTTTGAGACTTCACAAGCGAAACACCAAAGAAAGAATACCACTTAATAATCTTGACATAATTGCTGCAAACAGGTAACCCGAGGCAACTGTTTCAAACGTTCCAGGCGCTTTGTAAAATCTATTGCTTTTTTGCAATTATCCATCAGAGCTGACAAAAAAGGGGAAGCGGATTTTACGAGAATCACCTTTTTAAGAATGCGCGGCGCAGCTGGTTATTCATTCCTAGTGCCACTTGAGTGTTAAATCTTGTGTAGATTTAACTGAAGCACTGTGTTTAACAAGAATGTCTGATATGATAACAACGCTCCCCTGCCTTCCCTGTAATTTAAAGCTCCATTAGTCAATTTTGTGTCAGTGACGGAAATCAATTAGCTTATTCTAACCACTCCTGCCTGCAGCTCTGTTTAGCTTATAGTTCACTGTTCGCATCCTCGGTATCTAACAGCGAGTGCTGAAAGCTCATGCTGACCAGGTCCACTCTACACCAGCCAGGTATTCCCAGGACATTAGCTCATCCGAATTGATGAGATACTGTGCTGTATTGCCAAAGCATTATGACTCCCTTTGATTTTCTGTGGTTGTTGTTGGAGTCTGTAGTTTGACGAGCCAGGGCCTGACATGTTTTTCTGATTTCACAGTTAAATCCTAAATTTATACTCATTTCCGACTAAACTTTGTCCATTTCTTATTGGACAAAAGAGTTAACAAGGTGAGAAATCCTAAAATACACACTTTTACAGGCTCACCTTGTCATTCTAAATAAGGTCTCACCTTGGGCCATATTCAGACAAAAATATTGACTATACAAAGGCGAAAATTAACAGGAGACACACAAACACACAAGTGTTTACTTATGGTGAAATATCAGAAATATTACAAACACGTTTATTTTCTTGCTGAACTGTTCACACTCTCTCTTGTACAAGCACGCACAGACACACTCACCTACAGACTCTACCTGAGTGGGTCCTTGCTACAATTGAGGTCACTAATCCGTTTCCACTGTGATGGCCTGCCAGTAAATCAAAGCACTAAGCTTTGCCGTTTATGCACTGGTTAGTCGCTGCATCTCTGCATAGTGGAAGGTTCAAACAGCCTCCGGTCTTCTTCCTATTTCTTTTTTTTTATCAATCTTCTAGCCCTCAGTTTTTTTCTTTTTCGAAATACATTGTTTCTCTGTCTGCCTTTCTCTAACAATTAAAGGTTGTTTCTTTACTGAAGCATCGCAGTTATCGTTGAAGGGCACTTGGATAGATAAATAAGCCATAACTTTATGAACAAGAAAACGTAAACTGCCCCCACACTAAGCAGTTGATCTTGGCAACCGTTCGTCAAGTGTGCTTTAATTAGTTGCCGGGATGGAGACATTTTCAGTGCCGATAGGAAAGTC
>JAVLVB010001185.1:381778-396249 GCA_032876305.1 Orestias chungarensis
GGGGGGGGGGGGGGGGGAATAGGGAGGGGATGCCTACTGTTTATGTGTGGATTATATAGTTAAATTATTCTAAACATAAAAAAAAACATAAATAAACAATGCTACAGTTTCAAGTAGGTTTTTATACACCCCATTCCTAATGGTGTTGCTGTAGGACTGACACCAGTAACATAGCAGAATTTGCAGTGAAGATATTTGTTTTGGTTGTTAATTGAGCTTGTGGGCTGCATTTTTGCAGTTTGGTTGGATTTTTTATTTTATATCCATCTTGACCATTACACATTTGGCCCAGGGAAGCTCCAATACTTCTTGCATTATTTGTGGTTGTATGTATTACAATATTTAGAACAGCATACAATAAGCAATATAGGTGTATGTTACGCTAATAATGTAAGTTGTGATATACCAAACATAAAAACCGGGCAATGGCTTTAGGTGGCTGGAAATACGTTATTAGATTATTAGATTATTTCCATCCGAGCAATAGGATGTGATTTAAAAAGTTGCATCTGACCCACTGAAAAGTTCGTTGTGGTTTAATGAAAGGACTTCTCATTTCACATCTTAACACTGCACTAAAGAAAAAGAATCACCACTCACAGGCCCAGATAGTGGAAATGCATTCTATTTAAACCGTTTGATTATTGCAGCCCAAGCAGTTATTCTTCACAAGCATACCGTATACATCATTACTGTAATATACAGAGAAGCCGTAGAATCTAAAATTAGACGAATCATAAATTGTGGGTTGAACATGCGCAGAAAGTGAAGTGGGAACATTTAAAAGCTTTGTGGTCCAGTTTCCTTTTTTTTTTTTTCAAGAAAAATAATATTGTTAAAGAATCTCAACAATCACAAACTCACCAATACTATATAAGTTTGTTCCTTCAAAAGAAAAAAGTCTTCTTTTTTGGTATTTGGCTCTTTTGTTTAGTCATGTAGTGTCTAAGTGCAAAACGTTACCTGACGTCAACAACATATTGTGCAGCGTGTGGTTAAGAAACTAAGGACAGTTGATGAAACCATATTTGCTTCCAGTTTACTTGATGTGCAAACTGGGTGCGCAGAAAACAAAAACTGCAAACGGCCGATGTTGGATGGTTGTTGTCGGCTCAGGTTTAGTCTTGAATGTTTGTTTCTGTGCTTTCAGTCATAAATCTACCGTTCCTTACCCAGAGCCTGGCTGGCTGCCTTGATGCTAATTACCCCACAGCGCTACAGCCTGCCATAACACAAGCTGGGATTTATAACGACTGAGTTCAAGGCTACTTAAAGAGTCTTATTTGGTTAAGTTGGCTGACAGGGATTCAATACAATGATTTTTATAAGAAATATCTTTGCAGCTTACGCACTTTATTTTTCATTCTCGTTCTATGATTAAACAAAAGCTCTACTGGAAGTAGACAGCTATTTTAAATGGATGTGTTTTCTTTATGAAGCATCTTAAATAAGCAACTGCTTATGTACAAATGTGTGCATGCACTTCTACTGTGAATTTCATTTACGTAAATGTTTATTAACGATATCCAGGTAGAATTGGTAACTTTTTAATGTAACTAATAAGGATGAAAACCAGGCTAATTTTTACATTTTATATTAAAGAGTCTCTTAGCTTTTTTATGCTGTTCTATGCTGTTACAATGCATTTATAAAACAAACAACCAATCACATTTATGAATGGTGAATGATTCAGTCACTAAGTCAGTCAGCTTTACATGAAGATATGCCCCAGCTGTACAATGCTTTTGTCAAAGCAGGCAACTAACTGCTATAATCAGAAGTAAAATCATCTGGCAACTAGAAAGTTTGGCAACAACAACAGTACCAGAGCTAAATAATCAAAATAGTATGGAAGATTTATAATAATCATGTAAATCAAGGACTAGTCTTTACACAAATCAAATACTCAATAATAATTTAAGTCTTTTGAGCATGTCCACATTAAAGTATTACTAACCATCAGTGACACACAAGAAGGAATACCGATAAACACACATAACCTCTTTTGAGCTAAATGCTTTAACACCACCATAACATTGTGTAGCTAACTAAGTCTTATTATGTCAGAACTGCTATTTAATGTTCCCTTTCAGCTGCCGTTTACAATGAAGACTTACAAAGGACAAAGAAAACTGCTGATTTATAGAATCTGGGTAAGGCTAAAAGATAACTGCACACTTTATGAACTTATCCTACAAAAACTACATGAGATCTATTTAAAGCCATATTGTTGATGGTGGAGTTAGGTTATTGTTTGTTTGTTCGTTTGTTTATTTATTTAATAACTTTAGAATATCCTTGCTGTATTTTGTATCTGTTTCCTCACTTAAAAAACGTCGATTTTTGGTGACCAGAGAATGAATTTGTCCAAATTTGCCCTTTCCGTGCGGATTTTTTTATGTTTTCCACGGGTCTGTGGGATTTACATGTAAAAATTCAGTAACTCACAAAAACATACATGCATTTACAAGCATTACCATAATCTGAACAAATTAAAAATGCATGAATCAGAGGCTGATGAGTGTGTCATGACGAGGAAACTCATAACGTGCACAAGCACGTGCATGAAAGAACAGAAATGACAGCAAAATGTTTCACAAAGCACCTGTTGTAGTAAAAGTCCTTCTGCTTCTATCCGGCAGGGAAAAATGTAATTATCTCTGGAGACGGCAGTCACATCTGTGTGCTGCTTATTCAAATGAAATGCATGAATGAAATCAACCTGTGTGAGGGAATAATTAAAAAAAGAGTGCAAAACTAGCAGAGAAAAGTGCCCAAACATGCCAGCATGTGTATGTTTGCACTGACGAAGCTGAGTGGGCAGCAAGTGTTATGCTACATATGGAAGTCAGCTTAATTGGTTGACTTTCGCCTCACCACTGGCATTAACTGCAAAGGGTGGGTGAAGCAGTGTCATGTGTTTTACAGAAAGGTACTTTCGAACAAGTGAATTTTTCTCGTAAATAATCTGCATGCAAAGTGTTAGCCTGCTCACAAATGTATATGAAAGATGACAGTTGCTAAACTTAACCTTTTTTTTTTCATAAACATACATACCAAGCACATCTTTCCATATTCACACAGAAGTTGCATTGACTCGCATTATTATTTTCTATTTATTTATAAAGCCTAACCATGAGCTTTACACTCAAACTACTCTACCCATCACACAGACACACACAGATATATATGTATATATTAATTATTAAAATAAACAGATGTAATATTAAATGTGATGATCTGTAAATGAAGTTTAAATGTATTAAATTTTAAAATATTTACTTAATACATTCCTTTTTGTTTCATATTTCAGTTGCCGTCTATTATAAAATACCTAAATTGTCACTGTAGCTCATAAAATACACTAACAACTGATTAGTTACTTCGCACATACATTTAGAGCAGTTAATTTGTCTATACCATCATTAACTCTTCCCCCTAACTTTGATTAACTTCCAATTATGTTGCAAAAAAAAGACTATCGAATAATATTGATAAAATAAAAAAAGTATACATTTAGAAGAATTTCATTTAAGTACTTAAATATGTATTATTTTACTTACCTATTTAATATGTATTATAAATACCTATAATTTTGTAATCATATGTAACTGTCACATGTTTTTAGCCATTTACCAAATCATAACTAAAATGATTAGCCTTGGAATAAAGCTTAAGTTGGTTTTGTAGGATTTGTGATTCATTCAGAAGATTAAAAGTTTATTCCCCAACCCTGAATCTGACAGAAGTGTCTCTAAAAAGCACAGTCCCCAATGGTTGTAGAAATGTTTTTTTATCTTTTCTTTTTGTGTACGAGTGGGAATCTAAAAGGCAAACATATAATAGAAAAGCCCTGTAATGAGTGTGTTGTAAATTGTAAAGCACTTTACTGGACCTGGGTGAGCTTTAAAAGGGTGAGCTTTAGAAATTGGGAGCATTCACCACTTACAAGCCAAAAAGCATCCAGCAGATAGAGCATTACACCAAATTAGACAACAAGAAAACAGCTGCAAGCAACATTACTGTAGATATTAGTATGGCAACGCTGCCTCTGAATAACTGGGTGACAAAAATCTGATTAAATGTTTTTTCTAACTGTGGATGTTTTCAAATTCAAACACAGTTTATTTACTAACAATACTTTTAAGTAAGTTTTTGGAAAAATTATGTGTTCAATGATCTAAACATTTTAACCGTTAATAACAAAAGTCTTCTCTTTTTAAAATATTATTGTTAACCTAACAACTACAAAAAGACAATCAAACCTAGAGCAGATACTTTCACGAGTTACAAAAATAAACATATTCATTTCTGGGCAAAATCTGTGATAAGCACAGCAAATATAAATAAACAATAAGACTTGATACTATTGACACTTTAGTTGATAATTTTGTGTGTGTGTGTCTGTGTGTGGAGCCCAGAACAGGGCTGTCCTGTCTGCTGCCGCTCAACAGTAACACATCCCACTGCTGCAGCTTGGTCTTCCCTTCCCCAGCAGTGTGGCAGAGAGGCTCCTATCGCAAACATTAATCTTTCGTTTTCAGACGTAAAACTGCGACCAACGGTCGTGTCACAGTGATTGCATTTCCTAATGTACACAGATTCACTACAAAGTGGACAAAAACGTGTAACTCTAAGAAATCTTAAAAAGGGACTTGGCCAACGGCGACTTTAGTGTCGTCTCGCTTCAGATTCGAGCTCTGAGTTTCACATGATCTTGTATTCACGTCACAGCTTGAACTTTGGGAATCTGAAACAAAATGGCTGCAGAGTCGGAATAGTTTTTAACCTTTACAGATAGTAAGCAATTAAGAAGCTTTGGATTTTCTTACCTTAAAATCGGCGACTACTTTTGAACGATCCATGTGGCTTATAAATGTTTTTTTCTCTGCCTCAGAAAATAACAGACAGCTGATGTTTAGGATTTCAAATAGATAATGGGTAACCATGATAGAAAGTTTGTACATACTGATTTGAAAATACAGGAAAAGAAAGTGTATGCCTAATGCCTTCCATCACAAAGGTCCTGGTGAATTAAAAAGTACCGGAGGGAAAGCTCCTGAAGATCTCTTTTGACTCTCTGGTGGCATCAACCATTTTCTATGATGTACTTAGTTGCAGCAGCAGCAGCTTATATTTAGTAACAGACTGCTTAATCCTAGGTGCACAATTGCTGGTTCTTGCAGATCCTCCCTGCAAGCAACTTTCTGGGAACAAGAATCTGTAATGATCTGGTATCACATGTGGATTTCCCCAATGTGGGAGAACAAATTATAATTATATTTTGTATATTCATTCTACTCTACAAATTTAAAGTGACACTAAGTAACTTTTCAACCTTCATAAAATATTTTCATACATTTTGTGATTATACGTCGACTTACAGCCAGTTGTAGGACACCTCCGTCATGGCCCGAGGGGGTCCGTATCACTTTAACCGGCACTAAGAAACTTTAGGGAGGGTGGCAGGAAACCTGACACACAAAACAACTACAAACGTGCTGACTGCAGCACACGTCACTTCTATCATCAAATGACATTGTTTCACCACAATAAGATTCACTCCCTCTATGGCAAGCCGTTTTAACATAAATTCGGTTTTGCCGTCCTGACATTACAGATATCTCAAGTTGTTTAATGACGAGATCTTTAAGCGATTTAATATATCTCTAATTATATTTTGACTAGACAAAATACCTATTGGAGATATCTCTAATTACATTCTGACTAGTCGAAATTACGTCAGATTTACCATTGAGTTGTATTGAGACTTCAATTCAAGATATCTACAATGAATTACTGACTATCTGAAATACACTATTCAGATATCTACAATTAAATTATGACTAGTCAAAAAGTAAATTCAAGCTATCTCGATTTTAGTTTTGACTAGTCATAATTCTAATAAAAGATATCTCTAATCAGTCCATAATTCAAGATAAGTTAAATGTATTTTTGGATAGTAGAAATGTAGTTTTGACTAGTGCAAATGAAATTATATATATCTTAAAAGCAAATAATGACTAGACAAAACTAAATTAGAGATATCTTGAATTATGATTCGGACTAGTCAAAATTCATTTTAAGATATCTCTAAAAGAATTAGAGATATCTTGAATTATTAAACTTTTCTATTTAAGATATCTTAAATTAACATTCTGACTAGTCAGAATGACACTACTGATATCTTGAATTAGAATTCTGTCTAGTCAAAAAAGTCACAGATTTACGTACAGTTTTGCCAGATTGGGCGGTTTACCTTGTGAAGAAAAACCCCAGTCCACATAATCCTAGTTTCAAACACATTCACTTAAATTTTCACGTTATGGTACATGTTCACATTATTTATTGACTGTATCTAAGAATATCACATATTTTCAATTTAACTTAATATATTAAATAATACTATATATAATATACAATAAAATACAATTAGTTAAATGTTATTGTTTACACTGGTTCATCAAATCGGTCGGTCTACGTTGCCTGTAGGGATTTTTAATTGTCCAGCAGGTGTCAGTATTCAGTGACACAGAATCAATACAGTTTTGTCGAAACGCTTCATGACGCCTCATCTACCCATCCCTAGCCAACGTCATCTGCCAGGGCATTTACAACTTAGATAGTAGCGCCACAAATTATGCTAGTTTTAGCAGCAGGTGGATAAACTTAGCGGCAAGATGCAGAAGTGGGGAAAATATAAGAAGCGGCGCACGGCAACTGCTGCGCTTGCCTGCTGCAACACTCCGATTGGTTAACTGCTCAAGTAAGTTAAACGCAACCCCGCCTGCCCCATCTTAACATTGGCTAACATTAGAGCCGTTGGTGCATACGTTGATTTGATTGGTCGCCACGCCCGTTAGCTGCCCCAGTCAGGGCGGAAGCATTAAGAAGGCAGGGCTTCTGAGCCACACCAAAGGCTTTCATTGGATTCATGTCGTCGTTTAACCCGTCTTCTCTCGCCTGGTTGGTCCAGGGCCAGGAAGAGGTTGTCCGGAACTGAAGCCGAGGATATAAAAAAAAAAAGAAGAAAAAAAGCATGTGGCTGGGTAACAGTTGTTCATGGAGAACAACTCTGTACAGATTTTGTTGGATTTTAGCGTTTTGACATGTAGTGTTATAATAACTGTTTGTTCATGTTCAAACAGTAAATATAACAATATATTAATTGGGCGGGTTGTTTTTAACAGATTTTTGGGCCGGAAAACCTCGACTCTATCTGGCAACACTGTTTACGTAGCATTTTGGTGGACAGGGTGTGTGTCGCCAGAAAATAAATGAGAAATTCTTTGCAAATTTCTTAAGCATTCTTCAAGTACACGATTTTCGCGCTCTCCGCATATCACATACTGAAGAGCTCTTTCTATATTGTGGCATTTTCTTACAATTTTGCCCACAACTGCCAGCGCCATTGAATATTCAGGCAATTGTTTGAACAGCTCAGTAAAGCCAAAGAAGGGCTTATACGCAACCTCTCACTTCAGATATCTAAAATTGTAATACTGACTAGTCACAATTACGTTCGAGATATCGTAAATTATAATTATGGATGTGTGAGCCTTCCAATGACAAATCCGGTGACGACATTTGAGATATCTTGAAAGGAATTTTGACTAGTCAAAAGGTAATTGAAGATATCTTGAATTCTTATTCTTACTAGTCAAAATGTAAATACAGATATCTTAAATTACCATTCCGGATAGTTAAAATGTAGTTTTGTCTAGTCAAAATGCATTTTTAGATATCTGAAACGTAAATACGGATAGTCAGACAAAACCGAATGTATGTTAAAACGGCTTGCCATACTACCTCACCTTCATCCTTCACACAGACACTAGAAACAGAAATGTACTTCAATCCAACTGCAGGCGACCAGGAGATCAGGATTTTATGACGCTATGCGCTGGTACTCATGGGAAATGCCCTCTTCCTTCAGGCAAAACAATACTGCTTTTGTCCACACTGGCCGCTAAAATCGACCATAACTGAAACTCCTTTGGTGTTGCTTTAACATTTTAGAGGATCGAAAACTAATTTTTGTGAAAAGATAAAAATGTTTAATAAACATTGCCAGAACATTTGGAAGAAAATGGGAATATGCTACATAAATTGCAAACCGATGCTTGTCTATAACTAATGAATCCACATTAAATATAAAAAACTATTTCATGGAATCATAATGTCTTAAAAACTACTCCTAGTGTTCCCTTAGGCACATTTGCTTAATCTCTCTTTCTAAGCAGTAGTAGTCACTACTGAGAAAAATGCTGCCTCTCTTTAGTAGGAGGCAAACCTTAGGAAGAACCCACAGAGTTAACATAAAACTAACCATCATCTTTTATGCAAACAGATCAAACTTCCACAGTTCAATACTGGTGCACATGGGTATCCAATAGCTCTGACCTGCAGTTACAATCAACTATTAAAATGTTTTTTATTTGAGAGCAAAAATGTAAAGAACCGAAAAAGTCTAATGAGCACAGGCATTTGAGGGAGGAGTTTTGTGGGATCTGTTTCATGTGCGTCCCATAAAACCTGCTGTTTTGCGGGGGAGCAAACAACGAGGAAACCCCCTCCGTCCAACACGAACGCACAAAACATATGTGTAACATAAGATAAGGGTGAATGGTGCCCTGACCTAACTTTTATTCTGTGTGATTAGGTTACATGAAAACAGAGACAAGATGAAAAGAAGGCACTTTTCCATGGTGATTTTGTCTGACAGCACCATAGTCATAAATTTCACTGACTGCGGGGTAACATCCAGTCTGAATGGGAAACATGTGTGTCACCATTTCAGACACAGAAAAAAAACTGGTAATAAGGACACATTTATTTCCATCGAAGGTCGCCAAATGGTCGCTGCCACATAAAACAGATTAAACAAAGAAAACTCAGGAAGACCAATCAAGACCGATCAGGACCTCCCACACCTTTTCCTAAATCGTGAAACCAAAACAGGTGAGATGCAAAATAGGATAAAACACAGAAAAACAAAACATATATATATATATATATATATATATATATATAAATAAAAGGAAATAAACTTGAAAGATTCATAACCATTAAGATATAAGAACAAAATTACATAGTACACAAATGTATCCTTCATCAAGAGGTACTGATTCAGCAACAAAAAAGAAAAAATTACAACTGAAAGCAAAAGGAAGCCATTACCAGATGTGCTTCAATCTGTGTGTGTGTGTTTGTGTCAGACACAAAAACTACAATCAATGCAGATCTGTTACTATACCAAAGACCAGCAGCAGTGCATTCGTAAAAGCATACATGTCTGTACGGGTCTCTTGCTCTTTCTTTCTCTCTCTCTCTCTCTCACACACACACACACACACACACACACACACACACACACACACACACACACACACACACACACACACACACACACACACACACACACACACACACACACACACACACACACACACACACACACAGGTCACCACACACCCCTCCAGTAGGCTGACCCCGTGGCCTGTTGGGGGTTGTTACCTTCGCTTACCCCGACACAACCTTACAAAAGAGTTGAGCAGAGGGAGGTGCAGGAGAAGGAGGGGAAGGTGACCTGCATCATATAGGGCGTCTTTGTTTGTTCTGTGAGTCTTTTCAACACAGCTGAATGTCTACGGTGTTCCTTGGCAGATTAATGTCCAGGGTTATCGTTTCTTTCTGATCGCTATCCACTAGAGCTGCCTTCAGACATGCTCTGCAGTCGTAAAGATGGTGGATGCTATGATCTCAGTCAGAGGACACACCAGCGCATCCAGTCGCTCGCAGCTCCTGGGGCAAAACTTGCCTCACCTCACTTTATTCTCTGGTAATATAAGTATACGGACAATATGAAATGCTGACTACCTAAAATGTAAGTTTAGGATTTTTTTAATATATATTGTTGAATGCTGAATTAGAGTTTTATCTATATTGCGTATATATGCCTGAATCAAATGTTGCCTGAAGTAAAAGAGTGTGCAAAATATTCGACAACAATATTAAAAGTCCCCACTGTTAAACACTTCAGGTTTAAAAAAAAAAAAGTACTGATAAAAGCTGCCCCACACACACACTCACACACAACACACCCATCAGGACCAGGAATCTTTTTCCCATTACGTCACTCTTCATTTCCGAGAGAAGCCAGATAGAACCACAATGCAACCACCCTACACTAAACATGGCCTCTGGCTGTGTGTAACAACACACACGCGCACACACACACACACACACACACACACACACACACACACACACACACACACACACACACACACACACACACACACACACACACACACACACACACACGTCCTTGTTTGTTTGTTTTTTTTTCAAATAATTTTTTATTAAATCATTTATTAAGAGGAAAAGCAGCTACTCAAACCAATCGTACTCTGTGTGAAAATGAAAAAAGCTTCTTGAAGCAAACAAATGCTTTAGCACTACTTGTGGCAACAACTGCCACCAAGGGATCTTTAAAACTGCCGATAACTCTTTACATGGCCCACCGTTCTTTCCTGAATATTTTTAATTAGCCTACATTGGAGGGATTCTTGGCTGGAGTAGTCTGTCTCTTTCTTTTTTTTGTCATTAAAAGGTGGACTTGCTGGCGTGCGTTGTAATATCCTGGTGTGTAAAGGATGCTTCACATTATGGCACTAAATTCATCTGGTTTTCTATTTTGTAAGAAGCGGTATTCATGGTTCCATCTGATAGAGCAAGATGACTTTTAGCAGTTGTGGGAAGAGCCTTATTGTTGTTTTTAGCCAGTACTAGTTTTAGACTTTAAAAGCCATTTTTTTTCCCAATTTATTTCATATTATTTTGAAATCCAACAAACTAAGGCAAATAAGACCTACAGAAGCTGAGATGGGGTTCTGATTTTATGTTGTGAACTTTTGAATGATCTGTTGATTCGTCGCTGGAGAAATTATGGTAGGTCAGACACGTCTAGGAATTTTACTACTGTTCCATTTTTTAAACCAGCAGTGGATCACGTGGTTGTTCACTAGAGTGTCCAAGCTTAAAAAATGAGTTTACATCCTTAACATTCTGTTTATGAGAATGTTGAAAATATTTGAGGGTCTTCATTCAGAGGCTTTCTCTGGAGCGCTGGACTGCTGTAAGAGATCCTTCCAGCCCATTATGATAACATTTGAATACTATTAGTTACATTTAATTTACTTTTAGGATTAATAAAGTATTTGAGAACTGAACTTAACACTTTTTTTCCACTGAAATGTGTCTTACAATTTTTGTACTTTATCAAGATATGATGTGTTCATTTTTGACATCTCTTATACTACTCGTTGTCTGACTTGTTATTTTAAAGTGACATGTTGATATTCAATAATCCGGCCTTGGCATATAATTAGTGACGCTGAATTTAAAATGTGCTTAATCAATTACTTTATCATTTCACGGGTCAGTTTTCACATAGAACAAGATTGATTTGGATTTCTTCCATTAACAAATGAACAAAAAAAAGTACATTTAAACAATGGTTGTTGTATTTACTATTGGTTTCTCTTCAATATGATGAGTTACAGGTTTCTTCCTAAGCTACCTATATATTTGCAGTTTCCTACGGTCACTTCCTGTCCCAAGAAAGCAACAGGTAACTAAGTCCTTCATCAAACGCAATCTCTTTTAGAGTGGGCTGATTGTGAGCGCTATCTGCTTGTCGTGTTCCCCCTCAGCTGCACTTTGTCTTGTGCTACCTTGTGACATCTACAGGAGTGAAGTCTGACATAATGCATGCGCTGCAGTCGCAGACCACCATAATCCAGTGAGTGCAGCTCTTTAGATAAGGACCTTACCATCACACAGACACTCAGCTTTTATCTAAGGTGGGACTTTTATATTAAAGAGCCTGGTTCATATTGGTATGCTTCATGCAAGATAGCACCGGGGTACTGTTAATAGAAATAGGGGATTAAGCAGCTGAAGAAAGAGAGGAAATGCGGAGAGAAGTGAAATAAGGAGGACAAGGGAGACAGAAGCGGCAGAGAGCGAGAAGAGGAGGTGTGTTTGCGAACCATCTGGACTCAGTGTCTGATAAGAAACACTCAGTCAGCAAGCACCTCATCACTCACAGGCTTCCTCTTTTCTCCCTCTCTTAGCTTTGAGTAAACTCTCTGAATCAGTTTGGAAACCTCCCGGCTCCCACATCATGCGGTCCTGAAGTGGAGGGGAAACACTGATCCAACTTTATGGTGGGATAAATGGCCAGCGAACAAATCCAAAGAGGTTCATTTTTCAAATTTGCTCAACAGAGAAGAGGCAGGAGAACTCACAGTAGGGCCGTGAACATGGAGGTCAAAGGTAATATGTTATCTTGATTCGCCAAACATTTGTTCACTTCATACTAAAGCTCCTTAAAGCACAGCTTCAAGTTCAAAAGCAAATGTTTACTTCAACAGAATGTATGTAGTTTTACAGGACATGAAGCAAAATCAATTCAGCCTTTCCCAAAAAATAAATACATGCATATTTAGCGTGTAAGGCCGTCCCGACTTCCATCCAAGAGAAGCCACTTAATTGTCTGTGTGTGTGACTTGCTCCAAATAGCAGCAGCATAAACTGACCATTACAGAAAAGCTTTCTATACTGAGGCATCACAACAACGCCTGATAATGGTGACGCTTCGGAGATTGACAGTCTTCCTTTAAATTTTTAAATCAGCAAGACTGAAAGAAATTTGGATTTCTGTGATCAAACTTTATAAAGCCAAATGAGAACGAGATCTTCTCGAACAGGGTTGTGTGGATAAAGTGGTGAAGGACGTTTTGTTTATTTTGAAGTTTCACATTAGAAGAAATTTCTCGGTTCTCTAATTATTATTATTATTATTTTTTAATTGCCTAAATAATATATTTTTTATACTGAGCTATTTTTCTCAAAAAAGAGAATCTTCAGTTATGGTTCTGTTATCTTCTCGCTCATTCAAATTTTGCATATAAGGTGCTGTATTTAAAAATCTTTAAAACATATTTTATATAAATATAATTAAATACAGCGTAATTAGTTTATATGTGATGCCTATTTATTTCTTGTTTTTCTTTTTTCTTGCTGATTTTACTGTTTTGCTTTGTTTTGTTTTTTAGTTCTTCTTTGGCCATTTTTTATAACTTTAACAATACAGAAGGTAGTTTTTTGTTTTTGTTTGGTTTGAGTTAGTAAAAGACAAAAAAAAAGCTATTTCATGGAAAAAGATGACATTCACATGAGTACTGGCCTAAAAACTATTCCTTTGGCTCAGTGTGATTATAAAACATGATTAAGATACAGCCATTGTTAGGAAACATTTCAACTCTGATCTCTTTTTTTTTGTGGTTATTGTAAGATTAAAACTCAATATTCTGCCAGCAGGGCACCAGAACAGTTTGATTCGTAGTTCAGCGCAGCCCATCAGCTCTAATAAACAAGATTATACAACAGCCCACTGAACTCACATCAAGGTTTCTCTAGTTCAGCCCTATTCGGCTCTTCTGGGATTTCGTTCATATCTCCTGCTCCTCCATCGCTCAGGCCCACACTACATGGTGTCTGTACAGCCTAACAACGTTATACATCAGATCATTGTTGACACACATGCAACTGTTTTGAAAAGTTTCAGTCCCACTGACGGTAATGTAATCCAACAAAAACAAACCAAAAAACCCCCCAAAAACATAGTTTCCCTCCAAGAACGAGCCGGCGTCTTGCTTTCATTCTTTGACTTCCGCTTCACAGCTGTGTCCTTGCTCTGATTACTTTCATCATCATTCTAACTTTGAAACCCAAACGCACACCGACCCTAAGAGACACACACTTACAGACTCCTATATTGCAGACATTCAATCTATCTCACGCATCCCTCTCAAAGGCCTCGTTGCTAGGAGATCATGCTCTATTTGTGGAGAGAGAGCAGCAGAGAGACATAGAATTAGTTGTGTACGTTTGGTGGGGAGGCGGTGGGGTGCATGCATGGTTAGACATTGTGCGGGTGTGTGTGTGTGTGTTAGAATGAAAGAGTGCTGCAAAAGCGCAGGAATGAGAAACTGAGAAGAGTCAAGTTCCTTAAAAGCAGACTGACTCTCGTGATGTAAAGTACCTTCACACTCCTGAAAACACACACACACACACACGCACACACACTTCAGTATATAAAACCGGTAGCCTGTTTCTAGATACAACCAACTCACTACAATGTGTGTGTTCCGTAATGAATGCATGGCTGCTCATGTGAACATGTACTTGTATCCGTGTGTGTTTGTGTGTGTGTGTGTGTGTGTGAATGTAGCTCTGCTGGTGTCCAGCAGGTCATATAATGGTTGGCTAGTCACATTGTCTGCCTCAGTGGTCAGTTCTTCACACACACACACACACACACACACACACACACACACACACACACACACACACACACACACACACACACACACACACACACACACACACACACACACACA
>JAVLVB010001185.1:400099-413640 GCA_032876305.1 Orestias chungarensis
ACACACACACACACACACACACACACACACACACACACACACACACACACACACACACAGGGTTGTTTTGTCAATGACTTTAAATTCAGTCAGTGAATTTACACAATGACAGTCAATTGACTAGAGACCAAGCAATTTCCCTGGGTAGCAGACACACTGTTTCACAGCAAACGCGCGCGCACACACACACACACACGCACACAGACACACGCGCGCGCACACCTACGTGAAGCTGGGAGAAAACGGAAAGGAGAAATTAGCATTGGTCTGCGTGTACCTTGTCTGTGTGAGTACTCCAGTTTAAAGGGTTAAAGCGTCAGAAAAATAGGATCCTTTCAGGCTGCCACGGACACGCAGGACCCGTGTGGATGAAGGGGAAGGCAGGAGAACACCTCCGTCTGTCTTCCCTGGTTGGCTTTCTTCCCTTCCCTTCTTTTTGGAGAGAAAACAAAAAAACACACAAGCCTTTTGCGTTTTTCTTCTTCTTCTTCTTCTCTTCCTTTCTTTCTTTTCTTCCCCCCCCCCCCCGTTATGTATTTGTGTTTCTCAGAGTCTGTCTCACTTCTGATGCTGGCTGTCCTCCCGACTCTTCTCTCACTTCTTTCTCATTCCCTCCTGATCCATGTAAGGGATCACAAAAAAAGAATGAAACCCTGTGCAGGAAAAAAACTCTTGTTTTATGTCAGCTGAAGAAAACGGTTCCACGCTTGTCACGCGCACGCGCGTTTGCGAGCCCTGCGTCCCTGCGTGCTTTCTTTTGGCACCTCTGCCGCGTGCGTGCGTGCGCCTGGTCTGCCCGCTCCCTCGCGCCCTCTTCTCTTACCTCTCGGCTTCCGACGCTTTCTGCTGGGAGAGCGAGCGAGAGGGAGGGGCTACGGGAGAAAGGCTCGCATGTGATTGGTCGGCTGGACGCGGGGAGGGCGGGGACTTGTGCGGTGTGCGCTCGGGAGACTGAAGGTGAAGCCGGGAGGTGGAGGAGGGCGCTCCCTCTCCGCGCATTCCCCGGCTCTTTTTTTCCCCCCCCTTCGGTTTCGCGACGGCGTCTCTAAAAGCAGAGCTTGCCGCACCTCCCCGAGCAAACCCGCACCAGATCCCCGGAACGTGCGCGTGCACCGCCCGTGCTCGTAGCGTGTATTTGTACTGGCGTGCGTGTGCGCAGTTGCGGTTAGAGGCAGCTGTATAAACTCCACATACCCGGGAGCGAAACAGTGACTGGGAATGAACGAAAACGGGATAAGGTTACAACACATGAAAATACTTTAATTACAATTGATGTATTTTATTTTTTTTGTTGTGACTTTCACATTTGATTTTAATAAAAAAAAAGTCAGAAGCTGAAATAAAAATGCCGGAGTTTCTATGTTTTTCTAGGCTGTTCTTTTGTTTTTTTGGGCCTTTATGGTAAAGTCAGTTTTATTTATATGGAGCCAATTCAGACCAAATGTAATTATGGTGTTTTTATCATGAAATCGTACATCTCATATTTCTGTTCAATAAGTGTTGACATTACACACCAACTCAACCACATCATACCAAAAAATGTTGGTTTCTTTCACTGAATTAGATTTTAAGTTCAATAACATAAACTATATAGATTTATTCTACATGATTGTATTATATTTGGCAAGGAATTATTCATTTTTAATTATTTTTCCTTCAAGATTATCTTAATGTCAGTGAAATACTTATTTTTAGACTTCCAAGAAATGTTTATACCCCTGAAAACTAAAGCAATACTATTCCAAAATCATTTTTATTTTATTTATTTGTATTTAAACATATTTACTTTAATTTGGCAAGGAGCATGATATTGATATAAAAAAATTGTTTCCAATCCATATTCAAATGCATCTAAATTAAGCACATGGTCTGCTTATCAGGCAGATAGTAAAGGTTGGTTGCCTTAATTGAAATCAAACCACAACCACAGTCTAATTCCTTTATCCTTTTTTCTTAATTCTAGTGCGTTAGAAAGACTAAGTTAAAGGCATTATTTAAATATGATTAAAAAGCCTCAGCGTTTGTTCGGTACACATCAAAAATGGCTTACATTTTAGCACATTGACCGGTTTTATATATCAAACAGAGAGGGATGCAAGCACTATAACATCAAATTTTTGGACATTGGGAACCCCCCAGCAAAAAATTAAAACTGAATTTCTGTGGTGTAATTGAAGCACAAATAAACATAAGGGTGAACTGTACTGATAGTGCATGCTGACTACAAGCTTTATCCCACAAAATATGTGAAATACAGCCATCTAGCTACTCATTGTCTTCACATTACATGTCTTGGAGGTATACTGAGACATCCCCTTCTCACACAAAAACTTCCAAGTTTTTTTCTGGTGGATCCCAAGACATTCAGAGACCGCAAAATCCTTAAGTGGGTTGTTGGTTTACCATGATTTCTTTTCCAAGGGGAACGGCCAGGGAAACCTCCTGGCTGAGTCTCTAAAGGCTGATTCCAGCAAAGCTAGGGTGGGAGCTCACTTTGGCTGCTTGTATCTAAGGTGTTCTTTTAGTCATAATCTTTATCTCATGACCACAGATGATGGTTGGAATTTGGATAAAAAGAATGAATTTTTCCTTTTGCCTCAGCTCTTTCTTGACTTCATCCTTTCAATAATATAATGTGGATTACGCTAGATAAAAATCCAGACTGTCTAACTAACGCCCACTCTAACCTACTATCACTTGTGAACAAGATACTCTACTACTGCCCCTGAACAGTAAACGAGCAATCATTTTTTTGGGTTCTTTTTCTACCTGTCAACTTTACACTCAGGTGCTATTAGGTTCAGTGAATGCTGAAGATCATTGCTTGAAAACGGCAACATAACAACATGATCTCTAAAAATAGCAAAAATTATTGTGATGTTCTCTCTGTGACTACGCCTTAACATTGCATCAGTGAACTCCACAATGAAGAACAGCATCCCCAACAAAATACAGGACAACACTAACCTTTCACAAGCTTTATAAAACATAACTGCATACCCATGTCGGCCTCGGTAGTTCTAAGAGGGTTAAGATGTTATCCACTGTTCCACATCTAAGACCAAGCCCCACTGCCCCACCTGAATTAGAAGCTTTGACAAACAATCCGCTCTTCAGTTCTATGCCCCTAAAGAAAGAAGTGACCGAAAGACTGAGAAGTGGGATTTGTATGATTATTGGAGCAGATCCATGGCAACCCAACAGTGGCATTTTGTAACCCCTTGAAATGGCAAGGAATTAATAACTTGTACCATTTATTCACTCATATCACACTGAAAGCTCTAAAAAAATATTCCCGCATGTTTCAGAAAAAGAAACTAAATCAGACATGTGCCGAGTGAAAGCTAGAGCCATCCATTCCTTCAGCTTGCATTAGTAATGACTTTATGAAATTCTTTATAAATAAAATTGATTATGTATGCAATCTCCCTAACACTGAATGTAACTGAAGAATATGACCCGTGTTTGGATTGTTTCTATTCAGCTGGGCTTTTTGAGCAACGAAAAATATTAGCTTCATTTAAACCTAAAACCCGAATCTTAAACCCAATCCCAACCAAAATATTTAAAGAAGTTTTACTTTAACCATTAACCTAATTCTGAGATATGATTAGCTATCCTTAGTAAATGTATAACACAAGCTTTTAATGTAGCTGTAATGAGAAGGTTGCTCTTGAACAAGAAAACTTAAATTATTGAATTCTATGTAATCCGTCTATCTTATTAAAAATTCTTGAGAAAATAGTTGCTAACTGAGCATCTGTACAGTAATGGTTTTAGAAGATTTTTTTCAGGTTTCAAAGCTCATCATAGCTATAAAACAACTCTGCTGATATTAAGTAATGAGATTTTTATGACCCCAGGTAATAGAATTGTGTCTGTACTAGTTTGTAATAGATCTCAGTGATGGTTTTCACAATTTTCATCAAAATATTCTTATAGAAAGGTTGAACAGAGTTTAGTGATCAAGGGAAGAGGGCAAAGCTGATTTAATTGCATTTGTCCAATAGATACCAGTTTGTGTATGTAAATAATAATTATTCCTTCTACTTCAGGGTTATTTTTAGCGTACCACAGGGTCCTGTGCTTGCCCATATTCTCTTTACTATGTATACTTTCATCTGGTAAAATTATCAAACAACATCCTATACATTTCCAGTGTACTGCTGAGGATGTTCAACTATATCCATAAATCCAGATAAACAAACAGGTTTTTAAGATTTCCTTCTTTTACCTTCAGAACTTTGCCAAAATAAGAAATACCCCGCTCCTACTGAGCCAGGTTCTACTGGAGGTTTCTTCCTGTTAGAGGAAGATTTTCCCCTCCCCTGTCGTAGATGCATGTTCTGTATAGGGGATAATAAAATAATTGCAGTATGAACAAATGCTGCAAGTCTATGACTTGATGCAACATATAGGGATTACTTAGTTAGAAACATTTTCAGACTAATCTTAATAATGACCTAGATAAATGCATTGTTTGCATACATACCCCCTCTGGCTGTGCACTTGAAATATTTGTTGCTGATATCTTTTTTACTTTTGGACATATTTTATGATACTTAACCTTAGCAAACGGTTAATAGTTAGATAGGAGAGTTAGTTAGATAGTTATATAGGAGGCTATGTGGATCCAGAGCAGGAGCAAAGTGGACAAAGACAGTAGGAAGTTTAAACCTTCATTTTCATCATTCATTAATGTGAGATTGCTAGCTAACAATCTGGATTCTGTGCACCCTGGAGATTGACTACAACTAACCCGCCCAAGAGACCCTTGGCTCCATTAACAAATCTTGAACAAAAGTTGATAATATGACAACAACATTTATTTTCCCTTTGGGATTAATAATGTGTTTAGAATTAACCAAATTCAATTACGCTCAAAAATGAACTTAACAACTCACAATCCATGAAAGTGCCAGCTTCAGGATAGTTTATAGTCAAAAACTACCAAACAGTGATCAATGCCTTCAACATAACTGCATATGTTATTCCCAATTAAGCATTGTTTCACTCACCAAAGCTTAAAGAGGAATGCAGCAAAGCACCTTCTTTTGAAATCGACTTAGTTCATCTTCCATCTTGCAGGTACTTTACTTTAGTTAATATTATTTGACAACCCAACAAACTTAATTGATTTTATAGTGGGGTTGTGAGCGTGAGACGAGCTTCACTGAAATAGACAAACTTGGAGAAATAATTCTACTGTTGTTGAAAGTGTAATTGTGTGAAGACTATGCGGTGGTTCTTAGGAACCGGGTACAGTCAACAATAGACACATTGTTGTTGAGTAGAAGCAGTGTAGGTGTTGGTATCCAGAAGTCCACACTCTTCTACTCCTGTCTTAAGCAGGTTAAGCTCCAATTCGTTGTAACTGCACCAGTGGATCTCCTTTCTGAATACAGACTCATCCTGGATCAGACCAATGGCAGTGGTATCATCTACATACTTTAAAAGTCCCTTGTTGTATCATTTCAGAATGCTACAACAAACCAAATGTTGGGTGTTTTTTGACACTCACACACCAAAAAATAATAATATAAATTTCTCTTGAGATGACTTTTTCTAAGCCTCAACCGTTCTAAACATAAAACTAACTTGACCTAAAGTATCTGTTCTCACTTGGTACAGTTTGACAAGATGTGAACAGTGCTGAGAATGCTGAGATTCGATACATGTAAAGTTATGAACCAAAAGGTGGTGCTCAATGTGTGTTCAGGTAACTTTGGAAAACATTAGAGATGAAAAATGTTGCTGCGTTGCTTACGTATTGCATGGTGTAACATGTACTTTAGTATCCCTATTGTTAAAGAGAAGCATATAAGAGCCTGCAGACAATGGAGACAATACTGCCCTCGGAAATGATTGCCATGCATTGCTCTTATTTAGGTGTATGATATTCAAATTGAAGAAAAGGAAGGGAAGAAGGACAGATATGTAGTTTGCCCTTTGTCATATAGTATTTCTTTTGCCTACTCTATCCTCAAAAGTAGCAATCAAACTAATAAGGCTCTAAGGTACTATCTTTGCAGTTTTTTTCAAAGTTCAAAATAGAACACATACCAGATCGCTCATGCGTCAAGCTACAGCAGACGACCCCAGAGTGACATTCAATATTGTAAAACACACAGACACGGCCCTTCTTAGGGTCTGCAGCTATGCTGGAATATTACCTCAGGACCATGTCAATGATGTCTTTGTCTTTTGGTAATATTGATCACTGACCTCATCCCCCTTACATTCTTCCATGTTCAAGGATTCTACCCTATCCCAATCTTCCTTGCTGATGTTGTGGAACAGTGCCAAAACCTCGTGTACATTCTTCCTTATGCTCTTGTTCACACTTTAACTATTCATCCACTTAACTTCATAAAAAACTAACGAGGAATAATTAAAGTGCTACTGTATATCAACCCATTGTGTAGATGGATGTGCTTCCAAATAATTACATAACTATATCAATATAGTTATGTATTACTCTGTCGGCTGTTTAGAAGACACTTTCAAGATCGGATTGGGATACCCGAACTAAGCATGCTTTATATACGGAATTGTACAGTATAGAGAAGCTAAAGTTTACTGCTATTGCTATTTTAGGTTGAAGCTAACACAGAACGTTGCTACTTCTAGCGATGCGGTATACACAACCATGAGTGCTGTAAGGTGGGTGGGGGTTGGGAAGGTGTGTGAGGACTGGTTTATGTATAGGTGTTTTCAGAAGTAGGTCAACAGAAACACAAGCAAATAAAATTAAGTCTGAATTTCCACATTGACATTCCAATTAAATATATAGCATTTTCTTGGATCTGGGACATGATTTCCAAAATATCCAAAACACTTTCCCAGGAAAATGGCCCAAAATGGTTTTTGTTTGGGTAGGGTATTTAAGGTACTTATACTAATTACATAATTTATCAAGTCCTGACCCCTTTCTCATAGGAGCTGAAACTAAAAATATCAGGTAAATCAACAACAAGTTGGGTCGGGCCTATTTTTCCACCAAAACAAACCTGTACGACGTTGGCACAGCTTTAAATTTGTCATACGTCTGGGCTTTTCTGCCAACATGCAAGAACAAAGATCAAGGTATGTAAAAGGCATCTCTTGGAGTAGCATACACAACCCAAGAAAACTGTGGTTTGTGAACCAAAATGGTTTTTGTAACAGTAAACAGGTTATATCTCAACATAAAACTCCAAGCCTAACCTAGGAAACCGACAGCTAAAAAAGTGTCTTTTTTATTTGTTAAACCGTGAAAACATTATGCCTCAACACTAACAAAAATTTACTGGTATTGGAATAACTCAGAAAAATATGCTGCTGCTTATTTTGACTACATCTGTTGCAAATAATACCTCACTCACTATGCCACATTAATATATACTTATTATTTCAACATTATTTATTAGTGTTAATAAATCTTGCTTCAAGTGTGACTTTCCAATGCTGCTGATACTGACAACGATGAAGATCCTGCTTGGATTGTAATATCTTTAAAAACTAAATATTGTTTGATTAACTAAAGATAAATTGACATGATGATGTAAACCATCTCTAGGGTACAGGAATTAAAATCAAATGACGGTTAAGTAAACTTTTAGTGGAAGATAAATTTATAGTGATGTAATACTTGATTTCTAGTTGTACAAAAATCTCTAAAATTTGGTGGTTGTAAAAGATCAGTTAAGTATTAGCTGTAGTAGCCGCCTGAGTATCCACTGAAACTAGTAAAATAATAAAAATAAATAAATAAATAAAACAATACCCACCAGACCTAATACTAGCAATTCAAACCAAACACTCATTCCTGTTTTTTAAAAAAGGTATTGAAATGTTTATGGTCTGGACCCCAAGAAGAATTGTCTCTACCAATGTTGAGACTAACGGGGATTTTAGTAATGAAACAATAAAAAATGTAACCCAGCAGGTAGGTCTGATATCCAGCATTCACCTTGTTTATCCCACAGTATATGAAAGAGAAATGACTGCAATGATTTAACCTTATCAAACAAAATACATGTATAGAGAACTGGTAGAGCATGCATACTTACTATTGTAATGATGGTATTCTGATACCTTTTAAAAGTAAATATCTCTTAAATCCAAGTTTGTAAACCAAGGTAACAAAAACTCCCGGTGAGCTTTAGACAGTATAACAACAAACAAAAAGTTGTAAAACCACAACATAATTTTTATTACGCCTCATTCCAAACTAAGCCTAAAGTATTAGCATTTTGTCAAAGTATTACTGTCTGTTTATACAAGATTTGTAATGTGAACTTATGAAAAAATAAGTTACATACTTCCAATACCTGGTCCTCTGCTTAGCTCATTAGTGTCTTTTAAGAAGTTTTGAATTTGTATAGATTTTTTAAAATTTTTTGTCAAATTTCTTAAAGTACTGCAGCTATTAGTTATGTGTGTCCCTTTATATGAAATACCTTTTAATGTAATAACAGCAACCTTAATCTTTATTTGGTTTGACAGGTTGTCTTTATATTACTGAGAACTTCAATGGCTGGAATGTATGTCATGCCCTTCAGAATAAAAGCAGTAAACATAAAGGCAGCATTTAAACATCCTTGTCAAGGTTGCATTACTACTTATACTTTTATTCTCTAGTAAAAGCAAAAAAAGTGTTAGGAAAAAAATAACACTTGCGTAAGAGATTTACTATTCAAGCTGCAGCCCTACTTACCATTATTACATAATGGTTGGCAGCTATCATATTTTTCAGATTAAACAAGTTGCCTTCTAGACTAAATGAGAAGTTAGCCAATCACACTGTAACAACTAAAAGCTTTTGTGAACCTACATGTGATAAAAAAAAAACTTACTGAAGTTAACATTGAGCATCAGACTGAGTAAAAAAGTATCATAAGGGGATCTGAATGTGACATGGTTGCTGGTGCCAGATGGGCTCATCTGATTAGTTGAAAAACCACAAATCATCTGGGATTTTCACAAACAACACATTTTTCAGTTTTATAGAGCATGTTCTTAAAAAGGGAAAATATCCAGAGAGGAGCAAAATTACCTGCTCATGTCAGGAGTTAGACTTCAATGGGCAAACTGGTTCAAGGTAATAGAAAGACTCAAATAACCAGTTATTATAATTAATGTATGTGGAATACCATTCCCCAATGCATGACACGGTGAAATGGAAGCAGATGGGCTTCAGCAGCAAAAAAGACCACACAGCGTACTAATCCTGTCAGTTATGGCTGGGGAAACTGAGGGAACAATTCACAAGGGCTGACCCAACTGGACCACAACAGACTGAGAAAAAACATGCATTTCCTCTTATAAGCCCGATCTTTGAAATGTTAGGGCCCAAATTACATTTAAAGAACAAAAAAGCATGGCTTAATAAAGCAAATTTCAAAAAAAATCCACATTGTTTGTGGTGGGATAAGGGTTTACCATATCAGATGTTTTGTTTGTCCTTTAACTCTTTTAGTGACAGTGGTATGTGCAATAAATGAAGCATTTTGTACCTTTAGAGATCATGGTGTTTGAATTTCAAGTCAGGCTCTGTGCTGTTGAAAAACCAGCAAAGTTGTGGCAATCAAAGGTCACTAAAATTACAGTGGTTGAGGTTATAAATTTAGTAAAATGTTGGAATCCCTACTTTTCCCTGGTTTCATTCATGATCGGACCACTGATGTCATGTTTAGCCGAATAGTGGTATTCAATCGTTGGTTCTAGCTGATGTTATGAAAACAATGTGGTATAAATTGAAATTTTGGAAACTGTGCTGGTTGGAAAGATGTCATCCATTTCATTTTGGATGGAATAGGTATTTTTTTCTAGAAATACGGCCAGATTATTAGTCCTCCAAATTGTTTCTAACCTAGGGCTCAAACTAGGAAGTAGATTCATATTTACCAGACCTGTTTACATCTTCTGTACTGCTACTCACCAATTATCTTATTGTTACAGTGTCTTGCTCATGAAGATATCTAGGAGGAGGTAAAGTGTACAGCCTAATCTGGAGGTGAAATATTTTTATTCAAAGTCGTTCCTCAACCAGCTGATGCTACTTATACTAATCAACACTAGTTTTCACTGTGTTATCCATGAAAGAAGAAATCCTATCACTCTTCTGATCTGGTGTCATGTGATGTGATGGATATACATACAATCAAATAAAAAGTTATTTGATTTAGGCTAACTATGGCTATCAAAAGAATCAGAAAAAGCACTTTTCCCAATTTCACTCTAGTGTAAATTGGACAGAATGACCACATGGACAAATTCCAAATGAACCATCATTACAAACTTTGAACCTAAGATCCCATAAAGCATACATTACTCTTCTCCACTCTTTCTGCACAAAAACATAAAAAACTGGATGGGGCGCAGAACAAGGAGAAGCTGAAAATAGAAGTAAAAACGTGTAAGAAGGTTTCATCCTGCATTTATTTTGCTATTGCGTTGTTTCCTTCATCACCTAAACTTTGTTTGTGACAAACTTGACAGTTTGCTGTTTTTCTTTGTTTACATCTCTATCTTTTCTAGAAGGAGGCTTTTTAAACACCAGTATAGCTGGTGCACCCCTCTAACACCCCCCACTGTGACTTACAATAGACTCTATAGTTCTTTAGTGTGCATGTGTTCGTGCGTGAAAGAGATCGATACAGAAAGTAGGAGGTGTGTGCGTGTGTGATTTAGAGAAAGATTAAATGTTCCTGTCATTTAAATACACAATGTGTGTATTTGTGCATTAGCAAGTGTGCTACGGGTTCCTGAGCTCTTTCATTTCATTGTATTGGAACCCTACTGGGCAAGTTCACAACCCTATTGAGACATTCAGAAGAGAGAGAAGTAAAGACAAAAACAGAGGAACGCAGGAAGATAAACACAAAGAAAACAAGTTAACTGAGAATGTGGTGGGAAATCTAAACCAGCAACAAAGTGGAAAAACAAAGTAAAAAAAGTAGACATTTTTTTCCTTTCTTGGTTCATCAAGTATATGGGAATTTAAGCTAATCTTGGTGTGACTCTATTTAATAAGTCTGTACATGTTTGTGTGGTACCCTAGTACAGTACATAGTATCTGGACTGAACTGCAAGTCATTCTGAGTCAAGGTCACTATTTACTTTTAAGACACGGTCAGCTAAGGTACAACCAATAGCTTTGGAAAAAGTGCTGAACTCATGGTGCATTCCAACTAATGCAAACATTGGGTTTCAGTATGGCACTCCTCTTATCTACAATAGTAAGTAGTAGTAAGTAGTTTAACAACAAAAAGCTGAAAACACAACAGATAACTTCCGTACAACAGGTAACCTCTGATCACCTCATCAACCCTAAGACCCAATACTACTTTACAGATCCTATCCATTTAGGGTACCATAAAGGCCAGTAGAGCCTGAAATACTTTAAAAACAAATTAAAAAAAATATATAAAGCTATGCATGGTTTAGGTCAGATGTTGTGTCAAAAAATTAACAAGAGATTAAATATCGACTGATGTCTATCAGAGAAAACACAACACACACACACAAAAAAAAAGATGAAGTGAAGTTGAAAGTGTTGGGCTGAAGGACATTTGAGCAAATGTCTTAGTAGAATGTTCATAGATTTTATAGCAGACATTTCTTGTGCACTTACTATTTTAAGTGAATGTAGACCCACTGTGAGTAATTTCATGAAGACACAAATTGAAATTAAGAGTTTTTGGCTCCACTGTCAGTAGGAATGTTTTAATTTGTTTTCAGCTAAGAATCAATACAGTCTAGTTATGGCTGTCATTGGAACTTTTCATAAAACTCTGTGAACAAAACTGTTCAGCAGTCATACATCCAAAATCCAATTTTTCAATGCCAGTAGGCCCTTAAGATGGGAACAAGAATAACAAAAACAGAAAATTAAAGTAAATCTGTAAAAGAAACTCTGTTGGAAAATAACATTTTGTAAATAAACTTGTAGAACTGAATTGGAGAAAGACATAAGTGATTTCTTTAATTGTGCTGCTGCGTTTTTGGCGCTGAAAAGTTTGTATTTTGATAGGAGAGACAGAAAGGTTGAGTTTGGAAAAGGAGAGGTTTTCTAGTACAAAAGGGCAATGACTTGTTTCTCAGCCACTGTGGTGCTATTCAAAGCAGAGGCGCTACGTTCAACATGTTACCCAGCAAGGAACCTCAACTGTTCCAGCCAGAGTTTTATTTGGAAACTAAAGCCACCTTTACTGCCAGAACACATATTCATACATCCCGAAATGATCTGTCTGGCTGGTAAGAAAGGAACCAAGACCAATAGCCTGGTTGAGTACAATTACCAAAGGCGAATATGTAGACTTACTGCTGTTACACTACACTGGTGATTTAAAGCGCCAGGATTAGTGTTAAATAGACTGTTTTTAACCGTTTTTCATCTTGATAACATGTTCAGGATGATTTTTGGTAAATAATTGGAAAATGCAATTGACCTGATGCAAAGAATATCGGCTAACATTAGCTCTTGATTAGATAAACATTAAAAAATTACCTTTCTTATGAACACCTTTTACTATCATATGTTTGGACTCTTTTTGTTATCATGGCCACTACTGCTGTTATCTGAGGGTCATTTGAGGTTTTTATTTGAATAACAAATTAAACAAGCAAATTAAAGTGTTTTGCCGCTTTGATATTGTAGTCCACAGAAACAAGTTAGGGCCATTACTGATCTGCTTTTGAACAAACAATTACAGTAATTAGGCTGGACATGGCAAGGAAAATTATGTGTATAGCCCATTTCAGCAGCAAAGCAATACAAAGTGCTTCACATTATAACAATATAAACCATATAAATACCAAAACAAAACAAACAAAAAAAAAAACATTATATTGCAGAGGCAAGAAATACTGCTACAGAAAAAGATAAACCTTTAATTATGAAGAGCAGGTTTGGTCATAATGACATCAGAAAAGAAAAACAAGCAGCTTTTTCCAGAAAGGTTCAAAATATTCAAAAAAAGATGTAAGATCCAAGTTATTTTGACATTGAGAAATTTTCTAACTTTGACATACTTGGTCCACATAGCTTGGTAGGAGTATTGTCACGGTTCCTGACAAACATGTAACAGTCAGATATGTAATGGATTAATTGAGCTAAGCTTCAATTTTCCATTTTCTCACAACTGCAACATTATTAACTGTGTGTTATTGATGGAAAATACTCAGTTTAGTTTATTCTTGTCACACGATTTCAAAAACAAACAACAACAAAAGAAAAAAACAACAACTGATATCTTGTCACTCATTTTCCCAATTTCCTTTTTTAATACCTTCGGAAATAAACAGCATTATGTGTGGCCTCCTCTTTTGAGCCTGGTAATGACTGTGTATCATTGCGAATGTGGATATTATAGAATCTGTGTTAGACCTGAAAATAACTATAATAATCTTGACCAGCATGCCCCTGCAGTTTGGCATTTGAGCAAGAGAGAGTAGTCTGTGTGTGTGTGTGTGCGTGTGTGTGTGTGTGTGTGTGTGTGTGTGTGTGTGTGTGTGTGTGTGTGTGTGTGTGTGTGTGTGTGTGTGTGTGTGTGTGT
>JAVLVB010001185.1:432835-449474 GCA_032876305.1 Orestias chungarensis
CGACTACTCATTTTTAGAGATACAAAGTGTTTTCTCCGGGGCACAGACGTCCACGGCAGCATGTCATTTAATATAGACGTGATCAAAGTTAATATAACTAAATGCAAGGACTCAGCAGTTTATCGAGCTGTTAATTACAACGTCTAATCTTTTAATGAAAATATGTGTGTGTGTGTGTGTGTGTGCGTGTTTGTTAAGTTTAATGAAAACACAATGTTTTGTATGAAATGTGTGTCTGAGGGGCTAATGTATTAAAGAAACTCTTCACACACCTGTAAGAGAAAACTACCTTGAGAATAATTAATATTTTCTTTATACACAAAAGCACATAAAGGCAGATGCCCCCCACCCCCTCATGATGATTAAAATGATTAAATTAAGAATATATGCAGGCAGGTATATTTTAGTTATTAATTAAATCATTAGCGAGGTGTTTTGATTTTCACCCTACATTCCAACCCACATGCCAGTCAACAACCATGACTCTCACCACCAGTCTCTTTCCCTGCTCTCGAATTAGAACATATTTATATTCATGACTTATCATAGGTGTTGTTTTTCCAGCGATATATTTAGAGTTTTTGTAAACTGCTTCACGTTGACCTCTAAAATTGTTAATAAACTAAGATTAGAGGCTGTCAAATCAAGGTTTATACTTAAATTCAGGAGGGATAATTTAGCAATTACCCTGAACATGCCATGTATCTTAAAACTCTTCATTGTGACTGATTAAAAAAACTGAAAAGAAGAGTGGACAAAACCAAAATGTAGGCTTAGGGGACAATTAGATATGTAGGGCCAGGTTAAAGTAGATAACCTTTCCCCTTAATAAATTAAATCATCTTTAAAATCTGGATTTTTTTATTCACTAAGTACATTTTTGTCTGATAATCTTAAACATCTATATGTGAGGAAATAAACGGCAAGAAACAAGTGGTGCAGATATGTTTTCACAGCAAAGGGACTACAAAACTAGGCTAATTTCCTGATTTGTAATTAAATTACCATCAAATGACTAAAAGTGCAAATACAAATACGTCTCTCTCATCATAAAAATGTATTAACAAATTCTCAAGAGCAGCTAGAGAAAAACTCATGTCCTACCATTGTCGCTGTCTGACTTGTTCTCATGCTCTGTGTCCGTAAGTGTCAGCACCGAATTGGAGCGGCTGGACAAGCAGGAACTCCTCCCAGAGGATTTCCCCAGACCTCCTCGGCCCCAGAGCCGCATGGCACGCTCCGGTGACATCACAGCCTGGCTCTCTGAGTCCACGTCCTGCGCTGTGCCGACTGAAAACCCATGATGAGGAAGGCCGATGTCAGAGCAGAACGGGAGGCCACGGCGCGGAGGCGGTTCACAAATCCCTAGCTGACGAAGACTGAAGTGTTGACCTTCAACAGAAACGTGTGGAATTGTAGAAACTTATTATGTGCAGACAACTTTATTTTAAAGCTGATTACAAATAATGCTTTTATTACAACTTATTGAACTTCAATTTATGTGCAACATCTAGTAAGGATAAACCTTGGCTATCACAATATTCTTCAGCTTTATTGGCTTGATGATCAGACGGAATTAATGATGTTTTTTTATTTGTTGTGAAATTCCATCCACAAATGTGATTAGAAATTTGTTCCTAACTTCCAAATAACCTGAGGACTGAGTTCAGTTTGAGAGACACGCACGTACTGGTAATATTTAGGGTAGATGTCATGGTTAGACTCTATATCTTAATTTAAAAAAAATTAAGTTGAAGCAAAGTCCTTGTAAATATAGAAAAAAAGTAGAGGTGTTGTGCGAGTGTAGTTAACCAACCATGTCTATTATAATTCTCCTGTTCGCGATGAACCATTTCCTTATGCCCCTTGGTGGTACCGTACAATAACCTGTGAAAAGCAAACAGAAATTGTATTCTGTTCCTTTATACCTGCGCTGTTGAAAAGAAAATACTGAAAGGTCATCCAGTTTGAAAATGACAGAAGCTGTCATGTTTGGACCAGAACCTCTGAAGCTGCAGTTAAAAGCCTACAAACCAAAATGCTGCTGCGTTTCACATTGAAATTAAAAACCGGGATCATATCTCTCTGGTTTTAGCTTCCCTTCATTGGCTTCTCATCAAATCCATAGAAGATTTTAAGATTCTACTCCTACATGCATGTATGTAGCCCTCAATAATTATTCCCCACCATACATCAGAGATATGTTCAACATTCGCCCTTTTAACTTTTTACAAATTACACAAAAACCATAAGCTGGATGTGAGAGTACCCAAAGCTCCTATCCGTCTATAGGTTACAAAGAAATATATGTGTGATCAATGTTCTAAGTCCTAACCTGGTTTGATCTTGGTGCTGGTCGAAGGCCCGAAGCGTTTCACTGGATGAGTAAGACTTCTGAGTCGGAACCCGGAGTCCTTGTGAGCTGATTGCACAGTCCTCACTGTCTCCCGAAGACCCTAACACAGATTTGCAAACACAGACAGAGACAATTTAAGTTTTAAGATGGGTCTTTTCAAAGAAATTAAATATGTTAATACCTTATTATAACAATGGGTTTCCAGCAAAAATTACAGTTGTTAAAATGAATCAGAATAGCATAAACAAACTTTTTGCCTATTTTTAATGCTATTCTATGCTATAAGACTCTCATAGTAAATATGAAATTAGAATCTGCCATGAATAATCTCTCTTGTTTAGCAAGTTAAAGAACATATCGGATGTCTGTGTAATAAACCTCTGTGGCCTCATTCAGAACTGTGAAGCTTACAGGTGTAGATGAAATTATATTTTAAGTTTCTTTAGTAACCCAATTAAATATTAGTGATTAGAGATCGTGTTGGAAAGAAACACCTGCTAAAATAAGCTTGTTGGTGTTCAAGAGCAGAATTACAGGATAAGTTTCTTCACGTAAAGCCAACCACCTTGAAGCCAGGGGTACCGTGTAGTCCACTAAGCCATTATTTCACCTCACTGAGATCAGCTCGAAATATTTTTTTTTTTTTTCTTCTCGGGACTTTTTCTTAGCTGCAAGACAGCCTCAGGCTGTTCCTCCACTTCTTGCAGCTTTGGTGTCTTTTTTAGGCCGGATGTGTCTCTTTACACTTTCACTCCCAAATGTAACACCCTTTCCTACCATTGCTTTTGCAATTTAGTGCATTGAAAGTTTAATTTAATCTGACAAAAGCACTACAAAATATTCAGTGGCATTTATTTATTATATTTGGCAAACGGTCTTCCTTTAATATAAGGCGTTTGAATGGGAACTGACATTTAAAACAGTTCAAAGACATTTTACTAACCAGACTCTCTTTGGATAAATCTGTTAGGCCCACAGCAAAGAAAAACAGTCAACGAGTCCTTGATGGGTGACTTTTTAACCCTACCCAGGTTCAAGAAAGTATCAAGAGAGGCCGCTGTCCTGTTCAAGGACAATTTATGGTGTAAAGGATTTGCTAATGTTCCAACTGGAGGACAACCACTTTATCATCTGAGCTTGGGCCATCTGCTTAGGGTAAACTATATGTACATACAAAGGTAGTTAACATAAATGTACAGTGCTGTGAACATTTCCTGCCCTTTCACGGTTATTAGATTTTTTCTTTTTTCCTTGTTTTCACACCTAAATTTCACATCATCAAACATAATAGTCACGATCTTGAGATTTTTGATATTGTTGATATTGTTTTTCTTTCCTTATTTTATTCCTTTTAGATCAGTGTGTTTTTCCTGTTTTTCTTAGATTAGTCCATATTTGGATACCATAGATAGGCCATATGTTATGTTTTTATGTGCTTTTACCCCTAATACAAGTCACTCATTACACATTTTGTTTCTTTCTTTTCAAATAAAGACTTGCAAAAACAGACCTTTCATTTCAAAAAGCTAACAGATTTTTTTTTAATTCATTGACAAATACATACAAATGTATAGCATAAAATAAATACCTCCACAAATATTTAAAACCTTTAAGTCAATATTTAGTAGTTGCATATCCTCCTGCAAACCCTGTGTTGTTGGGTCTCAATCAGGCTTGCATATCTGGACACAGTTCTACTCCATTCTTCCTGCCAAACTGGTAAAACATTGTCAGGCTGTGTCAGTATTGGCTGCAAACATCCCTATTCAGGTCTTGCTACAAACGCTCCATTTGAATGTTGTTGGGGCTTTGACTGGATCCTTTCAGAACATCCACCTTGATTCAGGTCATTATCTTGCTAAATGTTTGCAAAAGTCGTAGTTCTCTTCTCAAATAAAATAAGTTATCTTCAAGATTCATTATGGTTGCCTGTATTTATTTTAATTGTTTTTACAAACCTTAAGTGGCTTGCAAGCCATTAGTCATTCCCACACGGTGATGTGCACTGTTTAATGTCCACCAGATATACTGTCTTGTCCGAGAGCCAAGAGGCTTAATTTTGGTCTTATTAGCACAAAGAACTTTCTTTCACTTGACCTTGGATACACCCATGAGCCTGTTTGGTAAACTCCAGTTGAGCCTTGACCATCTTTAACAGTGGCCTTTGTATTGCCACTTAACCCTAAAGCTTTGGCTGGTAAAGAATACGGGCAACAGATGATGTAGGCAGAGTGTCAGCCATCTCAGTTGCAGAAGCTTGTAGATCCTTAAGCATAATCATAGCATTATTTCTGGACTCTTTCCCAAGTCTCTTCCTTCTTGCAGGGTCACCTGGTGTGTAAAGAGGGGGTGATCCTGGCAGATTTACACATACGCCATATGCCTGCAATTTCTTCCTGAGGGAATTGACTACACTCTTCCTCACACTTACACTTTTCATTGAATATTTTCTGATTTCCTTGGAGATTTTTTGTGTTAATGTTCAAGCTAGCCAGGAATACTGATTAATTAGTCAATGGACTTTCCAGATACAGGTGTCTTTATACCACACTCACTTAAGGAGCAGTTAGTGCAGTCACTGTGATTGCCATTTTACCTATTGTGAGACTACCTGCACAAACTTCCGCTTCTGTTGTCTCAGCTCAGTCACTTTAAAGGTATAGGAGAGGATCTTTTCAATAGAAAAATTTCAATTGAAAATCCCATTGAAAATGACAGTCAATCAAAAACGACCGGTGGTGACAATTAACTGGCTGTCAATAATGACATAAAATTTACGCGATGACGTATATCACTAATGTCCCCACCCACACGACCCGTACAACGCGCGCTCATGATTGTATTCGCGCATGCGCAGATTGTTGTTTAGGAAGTAAAACGAGACGGACAAGACGCATCATTCACCATTGAAGAGAGGTTCTCCCCGTACGGAAATGGAAGCTCGCAAGAGAAAAAGCGTGTTCGAAGTTGCTGAGAAAAAAATACGTGCGTGCTCCTGATATCATGGGGCGTTACAGGAGATGAGGTGGCGCATGCGCAGTGTTGCGAAAATGAGAATGAGCTGAAGATCCTCTCCTATATCTTTAAAGAGGGTACATTTAGGCAATCACTTTAGAAAAAAAATCTATTTCTTTTTTTTATTGAAATCTGTTTTTACCTTGACAATAAAGGGGTTTTCCTACTTTCTTTGATGATGATTATTCTGTTTAAGCAATAAAAATAGGTAAAACATCCAAGTGGATGAATAGTTTTTATAGCTACCATATTAATGAAAGCAGTAAACCAACTAAGCTGGTTCTATGTGAAAATCTGTAATTAAACAGTAACGTCTGAGGGTAGAACGCATGTGAAAACATGAAGTGTATTACAAGGTTTGCACTTTTTAAACTATCGTTACACAAAAACGTGTCCATACACACATATATTGCCCTTTTAAATAATACAGAAAAGTTTATTTCAGAAGGTTAATTCACATCACCTCATATCTTATCACATATAAACACATTATATTGATTACCTACACAGAAAATTTTGTTTTCTAGTCATTTTTCCAGTTGATTATAATAATTTTTTCATTCTCCCAGGTATCGGTCTTCAAATGACAATCTTTCAGCACAAAACGATCTGATCTTTACCAGTAATAGCCAGAAATGCATAACTTCCATGTTTGACCAAACCCTGGTTGCATTTTGATATGTGTTCTATAAATAAATGGCTGTAAAAAGTTCTACATTTTAGTCTGCCAGGGTAAGCAATAATTTGGACCTAGAGATTAGTATAAAATTTCTACAGCCACATTTATACAGTAATAATGGTAGAAAAAAGCAGACAAATGCTAACAGGAAATGTTGAGGCTACAAGACTGCTTAGACAACATTTGACTTTACTGCACAGAGGACATCTTATTTATGAGTCAGTCTATAAATGAGAAAACTATACTTCTATTTCTCAAACACCAACGTTTATTTGACACACAACATTGTTTAAAAACCCCCAGCTGTCTCAAAACTAGTCAATATCAGGTTAATAAAGGACTTTTAATATTAATAGCATATGTAACTCACTAAGATACTAACTTTATTGCCAAACAGAATGAAACAATGTAGACTTTATACCAGATATTTGTATTAGCTGCTTAAAATCACTGTGTAATGGACACACCTATGACGTCATGGTAATAATCATACAGTCAACAAATTTCCAGATGTTTTAATTGTCATCTGTTGACACAATGATCTAGATGCATAAACAACATTAAACTTTCTAGTCATCAAATTATCAGAAGGTACACAGGTTAAATCTCTAAAGGAAATTACAAAACAGAAGCAACAGATCATGTAATAATGCTTTATGAGGCTGGAAAGAGGGTGTCATTACCTAATGTGAAACAACTCCTCTACTGACACTCATTGACAAAGAAGGCAAGTATTCCAAAAGGGAGATAAAAAAAATTTGATAACAATTTGTAAACTTATTTAGGGAAAAAGACCTTTATTTTTTTCTTCTTTAATAGAAGATACCTGATCTGATAAAGCTACAATTGATGTGTTTGCACAAAATAACTACTGCAAATTTTTACCAGCTAAAATCACTATCCGAAATGTTACGTTTAGTGAAGACAGCATTATGTCGAGTTATGACTGGTGCATTTTACATACTGAATACAATTATTGAGAAAAGAACAATATGTGTAAATAGTGAAACAAAATCTCACAAAATCAACCCAAAGTGTAAAGCATTGTCATAAAGGGGTCGTTCAAAGGGATAATGACTGAAGGTAAACCATGAAATTAGGTACAAATACTCTTAAGTATATTAAGTAGTCACTCCTTAGAATTCCATCACAAAGGCCTGATTTCAGTTTAAATACTTCTTGGGGGCCACTGGAGTTGTTTCAGCAATAAAACCAACATGACCCAGTTATACAAGTTTTCTCAGGATGAATAGACCAAGACACTACCAAACCTTTGAGAGAAGATTTTAAGGTACCTTGTGATAAAAGCTTAAAATGCACTTCTATTAAAAAGAAGAAAAAAAAAACTTCAGACATTTAAAAAACATACAAATTTTTTTTTTCTTCTAATTTTTGGGAAAATAAAAATAAATTAACCAATCAATACTAACATTGAACAGGAACAAAATAAAAATCTGTTTTAATGAGGTTATGCTTCTGAGTTACACTTTATATGGCTTCAAATGCATATGTACAAGACAGCATATATGTATGTATGACAGCTGTTTCTGAGTTGTCTTACCGATGTATTGTCCCTCCTTATCTTTTCGGCTCTTGGTGAGGGAGCAGTATGGACGGCGTTCTTTCACTTCCATAATGATTCTGCTCGTGCCTCTAAAAAACATATAGGCATGCTGTTGTGTAACTGCACAAAGAGAGACAAACAGACAAGCAGAGAGAGAGAGAGAAAAAGATTAAGACAAGCTGTAGAGTCAAGGAAATGCAGAAAGATGTTAATGATTAATTGATTTTGCCTTGTTTTTGGCATGTGGTCATTGAAACATTGGAGACAGTGGAACCTAACATACAGATAGGTAGAGCCATTTAAGGATAACTTTACATGTGGAAGGAAGGCATATTTGCTTTTACTTAAAAAAAAGGATCCCTTTAATGTAATTATATAAAATGGTTGTGTAGTTAACTTGTTGGACATAAGACATAACCCATAAAAAGAATTTGGTGTGAACAGTTTTATCATTACTACAACCACTGGAATTGTTATTAGCATTTTCAGCGAAGAAATACATACTTATGACGTTTATCTTTAATGACAAGTAAGTAAAATAAGTAATTGCTAAACATATTTGTCTATCAGTGATATTTCTTTGCCACAGTTATTAGCTTTTTTCCTTGTGTCTGAGCTAATGATCAACATATGAATCATTTAATCTGCTTTCCAGCCACTGCATTAACTGAAAGAAGCTTTAAAAGAAAAACATATTTTGCGAGCATCATAACAGCAGGTGGTTTTATTCAGAAGAAATCTTCTGAAGGCATTAAGACGAATGTGGCAATTGATCAAAACCCATGTGTGTTGAATGTTTCTTGGTAACAATGCTGGTACCCCATCGCCTTTAAATGACTAAGTAAATAAAAGTCTTGAATATCTTTATGTGCTGCTTTTGTTAATGCTGGTATTAAGTGAATGCAGTGTACTGAAGGTCAGATTAAACTCTATAACATAGCATGTTAAAATGTGTTCTTGAATAACACTACACTCACTATTGTCTATAGATATTATGGATGTTTGACTGATAAAAATATTTTTTTTGTTCATGGCTCCAGCATTAAGGAGAGTTTATAGAAAGACTATTAAATAAGAATTCCCTACAGTTTAATGAATTATAATATTTAACTGTTTTTACTAAATATTTTCTATGTTTACATACAAAGTAACGTTAACAAGTTGACAAAGTGTTCTACATGCACAGTATAACACTAGGCAAGGCAAGTTTAACTCACCAGCGCATCTCAACAGCTAGGCATGTTTTATGTGACAAAAGAAGACCTTGCTCCTTGACAGCAAAACCTTTATAAAAGGTAAAGTAAACTTAGTTGAAAGTTTGAAATTAAGGTAATTGTGGACGTATTATATAGTTACTGAAAAGCAGTGTTAGGCATTCTTCAAAAATGAGAATAAATGGCAAAACATGGCAAAAGTTGCCTATAGCATAAGGATCCTCCAAGCAGTGAGCCTTTAATGTCATACTTATGTCAGAATATAATTATTGTGTCCTAGCTGTGAAACCTAAATGACTAAAATATGATTATATTTTGGCAAAGATGAAGCTTTATACTGGTTCAACATGAAAAACATGTCTCCCAACTGGTAAGGTTGGCTGAGATGTAAATAAGACTCTAACTCAATCTACAAAACATCTTTGTGTTGTTGTCCATGGGTTGATTTGATGTCCCTGACATTATAAAGACGTCTGAGTAAAGAGGTATTTGGTTGCTGACAACCTAAAGACATGTCAGTCTGAGCTCAGGACTCCAACATGACACCAATGCCATCTCTGTGCTATTTCTGATCAGTTGGCTCCATAAGATTGTTTCGGAAGATGGAATGGGAGTAAACAGAGCTTAAATAAAGCTGAGACAGAGGATGTTAGTGAAGTCTTCAGGAGTTGCCAGACAGCTTTATAAAACAATCATCCTAATCTAAGACACTGATCCTTAAATCCTCTACCTTCTGGACATAAGTATGTGTGTGGGCTATTAAGGTATTTAACAGCATGTGTATTTGGTTAATATTGCATGCTAATATCTGTACTGCTAGATCTGTGTAACATATTTATTGATTTTGGTGAATAAACTTGTGTCAAAACTGTGTTCAACTGCTTTTTACTGCATTCATGCTTGCATACCAATCCATACATTTATTAGTTTAAATCTAAACTATTCCTCTAAATCCTAAACCACAGCACTAGCTAACGTTAGGATTACTGTCCAGCTCTGAAAGTGCATCAAGTTTTTACCTTAAAAAGAAGCATTCCCATAGCATGCTGAAGCAATCACTTTCCCTCACTGTAGGAATGACCAGCTTGCTGTGTTCCTTGGTCTTCGTAGAATTGTTTGTTCATTAATGCTCCCTAGCAAACCTCCAAGGCTTTTACAGAACAGCTGGATTTTGTTTGGATTACATTAAACTCAGATGGATTCCTTTAATAATTAGGTGAGTCCAAAATGTAAGTGCTTGCAACTGATTTTATTTAAGCACGTTTATGAAAGCTTGTCAAAGCTATGCGTGTGTTTTTTTTCTATTTTTCCTCCCATTTCATAATTTTAAGTCAACATGTGTTACAACTTGAATACTTTTTCAATGTACGTTAACCCCGTCTACGGCATGTGGGAGTAAAACTCTGATGTACTGGTGACCTTAATAATTAATTTAGCACACTCACACATTTCCAATCAGAGTAACGGCACCTGTCTAGGAATACATGGATGTTTAATCCTAAATGTCAGCATTTCAATTTCACATGACCTACATGCCCTTGGAATATAGGAGAAGTAGCGGCGTACGCAGAGGAGGCACAGTGCCAACATAATAACAAAGACAGCTTTGCCACGGGAAGTCTATGGTGTCAAAAGCTAATGAGTCTTATGATAATCATGTATTAGCAAGTAATCTAAATAGGCCTGGACAATAACAGTTTGTAATGCTGTAAGTAAAGGACAAAATAGAAGGGATCTGCTGAATGATTCAGTTTGAATTGCTGTACATTAGCTATTCCCTCATAACTGTTAATAATTTAGTCTCAGGAAACTATACTTTCATTATGCACCTAATAACATCTTATTTATAAAGTGAAATAGATTTTTACACAAGCTTCATTTACAACCACGGAGGATTGTTCAAAACAATTTGACAGTGACTTTGGTGACTACTGCACCAGTCTTTGGCATCAAGATGGCTCCTGTAGCCAAATTAAGACTTGGAATTGTTTCATAAAATCATCTAAATGAGATTAAATTAATTGGAGTTTGGTGATGTAGCCAAAAAAGGAAATATTGGCATTTTGTCATGTCATGGTGCCAATGTATATAATTTGTGTTTTATGTTTTTGAAAGAAATTAATCCCATTCAGGTCAACATTTAAACTGAAAGAGCTCGCACCTCTTGCATATCATTCATAGTTTAAAGTGGAGAAGTATGTCTATATTTTCATTTGTGGCATCTGAAAAAACCCTTAACTAAAGTCAGAATACAAAAACAGTGTCCGACTTTTAAAACCTTTATTCAGTTATTTAGATATGGATATACACTTATTTAGACTGATGAAAGGTCTGACAGGGTTCTCCAATAATGTGCATGTATTAGGGAAAAATATGTCCAATACTTACCTGTCCAAGTATTTTAGCCAAAGTATATTGTGCGAAATAATCAAAACAGGCAGTCTGGTCTTAGCGTATAGTTTTACAAGACTGCACAAATAAAATACCTGAGTTTACTTGCTTCGTTTAATAAATTTAAGGAAGAGATCTGTATCCAGATGCTGTTGTTAAAAGATGGGAGATCCTTTTTGCTTCCCTTTGTTGGTCATTTCTATACTTGGTAACTTAACAAAACTGATGTAAACAGATAAGTTAAGTTATTGCAAAACGAAATAAATAAAAGCAATTTTGATCAGTATTTTTTTAGGACTGGTAATGGTGTTAAAATATGTTTTTAATTAGGATCTGCAGCAGACTAACAGTATTGTGCATTTCCTTGAAAATCCAGCAAGACCCAAAACAAGAACTGACCAATCATTCTTCTCTTCTCCTGTATCCCAAGTTAATTGCTATAGGCTTTTTGAAACTACAATATGTTCTGTTTGTTAAACTGTTATATCTGGTGTTTTAAAGGATTACTACTGTAGTAGTCACCCTTCTAGGGGATAATCTGACTTTGTTAGGTTAAACAGTTATGAATTGATGATGTTTTGCTTTTGTATAGCCAAATATCAGCTGGATTTACAAATGTTAATGTGATCCAGAAATCATTTTCAGCAAGAGCAAAAAGATGAAATGAGTTAAAACTTGTACTTTTCCATCAATGCTTTGAAAAAAGAAATGCATGAGAACATTAACAACAGATTTTATGCTTGCTGACATTGCTGCAGTACACCTTCTGTCATCCAGCACTTTTTAAACTGCTAACAATGTTGGATTTTGCAGTGTCGACTTGAGTTTTATGAATGGCCAGAGGGTCTCACAGGCGTCCTCCTTTAGAGGTTTTTTGTTCAATTATGAATAACAATGAAAGGAACTTATTTCTACTGGGATTTAAAAAAAACAATAAACTATGAAACTTTTTTGTTTGTGATTAAATGCTCGATTTAATCACAAACAAAAAAGTAAAAAAGGCAACAATCAATAAAAAAACAAACAAATAAAGCCTTGATTTTACATTTAAATATATTGCATGACCATTATGTTTCTAACCTAAGCGCTTACTCCACAACTTACAGGTTGTGGAGTTTTGCTTCCTACACAAACAAAAAAGGTTTTCACCTGATCACAGCTAATCGTTAAACATTGTCAAAGTTCCTGCTGTGAGCAGCCCCAACGACCATTCATTTAATTTGTTTCCTGTTTTATTGAAACCACCTGCAAGTCCAGAAATCCAGAAACATAACGACACACAAAGGCACATTAACTGCAATGACAATATGATGAGTAAGACTGTAAACTGTTAAGGTGAGTAGTAACTTGACTGTAATGCATAGAACTTTGTCTACATACTAGCAGAATTTTAAGTCTCCACTGGGTATGGGCGGGTTTCTAAATTTAATCAGTAGCTATTTTGTACTAAAGAAAAGTTTTCTTCAGCTGATTCGCTCACAAGGTACGGCACCATTTCCTGTCCTCTACCTGCTGATGTGTTCTGCCAGTCAGCTAACAAAAAGAACACTGACAGGCTGACACAATACACAAAAATCTACATTTCCAACAAAATCATTCTCATGCATATTTTGCACGTATGTGCTACATATTTTCACTTTCTACAAAAAGTATGTAGTGTTTTTTTTTCTTCTTTACAGTCAGACACACCTAACCAAGGGGGCTTTGGGTCTGGGGTTTGACTGCTGAACTTTGAATTTTCTGGAAGGAAAACAGTCAACACTCTGAGGAACAGAGTAGGGCAGGGCAGTTACTGAAGTTGTTTTGAAAGAACAATCTGGGAAAACTTCAGATAGTGTGACCCTTCAGGATGGCAAGAGCTAAATAAGAATAACACATTAGAAACCTACATGTCAAAACAACTCTATAGTAAAACTCATATGTGAAGCCACATACATGCCATTACCAATGGACTGAAAGGTGGTTCTGTTTGATAAGACATTCGGAGGCATTTCTATCACTTCAGTCATTACCAAGTGAAAAAGTATTTTACCCGACATTATCTGTGTTCCAGATAATTTATCAGAATATATCACTCTGGAATGAGCCAAGTGAATGTAGAAATAAATACTCACAGACTAATTAAGAAAAAAAACGTATCTAAACCAACCTGACCCAGAGGGGTAAAGTAACCACTAGCTAGTTCTACTTTGGGAGGAACCGTTTGTGGTAACTTGTGATCTTTCTTTAACGTCAAAGGGGAAACATTTTGGACCACTCTCCTTTGTACAGTAGCTTTTATTCAGAAAAATTGAATGCTATTCAGATTTGCTGCTCAGCTTTGGATCAATCCCTTCTGCATAAGCCACGTCTGCTTATGCTTAACGTCATAAACTGATGTCTGCACAGTGTCCTTCATGATATTCACCTAGAAAGCCCAAATCATGGCTTGATCAATTGAGGAGAATTGTTCAAGTACTGAAACAGCAATAACGTCATACTGTACCACCATGCTTGACTTTGGATTACTTTCTCCTTCTGAAATGCTGGTTGTTTAATCACAAATCTAACAAAACACACGCATAAAGATGTTGTCAGACAGGTCTCTGTGTTCTTTTTTGTCAGCAGTACGTCTTTTGCTGTTTACATTGTCTTCATTTTTGACTCCCTACATTTTTGAAACCACTCTGTTATTGTTGGATCAAGAAACTCACCTTAACTTGCGTATGTGAGGGCTACAGTGCTGTACATAGTCTGGGTTGTGCTGCGAATTGCTTTAGGAGCTGTCAACGTCTTAATGAAATCATTTTAGTAGGTCGACTATTACCTGGAAGGTTCACTGCCATTTTTCCCAGTTCAGAATGACTCTCACTGTTTGTTCTTTAAAAATGTAACCAGGATAAGTGTCAACTAAATTATTTTTGATCTGTTTCTTTCTTTATATCGAGACATTTTTTGCCGCAGATTGACTGACAGTAATCAGGGTCGGGTGTAGAGTTTAGGGAAATTCAAACCACATAACGATTTATCAAAGGTAACTTGTAATTTAAAAGAGAGTAAACTACATTTTACATATTGCCAGGTTTATTTGACATATATATATATTTTTTTAAATAATCATTTGTTTATTAAACTGTATTGTATAATCATAGTTTACATTTCATAATAGCATTTGGGTACCACTTACAATAAGGCTTCCCGTATAGATGGTTAGAAAATAGACATGTTTTATAACATATTAAAAGGTGTTTATTATGAATTATTTATGGTTGTCAAAGCGACATAACTTACTGGATTCCTGCCAAGTAGTAAGACAAATCTGTTCTCCTATATCTTCTGTTTAGAATTGAAAAATTAAACATTTTTAATAAAGAGTTGACTCACAACTTAACAAGAAATCCATTACCTAATAAATTTGTGTGTTTTGTTGCAAATGTCAAAAGGAAATGACAATTGTTTCCCCCAATAATCTGAAACGTCCTTCGGTACACATCTGCCACTGTCAAGAGTAATAAGACGGCAAGTTTAGCAAACAAACTCTACAAAAAACAAAAAAAATACTTTTTTAACAACAATACATCATTGGTTCTATATTTAACTTAAATAAATAAACTAATGTTTTCTCTACAAAGCTAAAACATGTGCAGCCAGTTCGACGAGGTAACTACAGGTATTTTAACAACAGAAAATGTTCAATTTAGATACAGTTGACAATTTCGAATTCGTATATGTTTTCAAAATTAATGAAGATTTTGGCATTAAGTCTGTAGCTTACCTTAGATTTCCAGTCCATCTATCCAAATCAATCTTGTTGCAGCAAAATAGTCAAGAATAATATATATAATCTATAATCTTTTTTTTTTCTCTTTTATATTATTTCTTCTTTAGCTGAGCTGGTCTCTTTCACCTTCTTCTAGACCCCAATGACTTCTGATTATCCAAATTTCTTGCTGATCTCTTTCTCTCCAGTGTTAGCTGACTACTCTCAATGACCTCACAAGTGGAAATCTGCTGGGATAATCTCTCACTCTCTCTCTCTCTCTCTGCCATTCCTACCTTTTCCATTCTCCCACCTAATCCTCCTCTCTTTGCTAAGATTGGCAATGAAAGAGGGATGAAAAAAAGACAGATGTTTGGCTCTCTAAAAGGAAAAAAAAATTCAGGGTAGTCTTCATTTGTGCGACATGATAACAATTGTGGTACAACGCGATCAAGATAGTATACTGTATATACTTTGAGACATTTACAGTATGCAGGCAAAGTAATTTTGGAATTGAGAAGGAACAGAACCTCTTTTATTGGCAAGCTTTGTTCTACAAGACCAAATCACAAATGTATTAAGCTATCGTTTGCAACTGTATGCAACCAAAACGCATTAGAGTCAGAAAGTATTAAAGAAATATAGCAAAAAATATATTATTTTATTTATGACTTGACAAGACTTTCTCAAAACTCTTTAAAACATCTGATTGGAGGAAATAGGTTATGTTGCATTTAAGAATACAACAACATAGGGACATTTGTAGTACACTGCACATTTGTTCTATTCAACCGTATCTGAAACCTAGAAAACGGTTTTAGACACAGTTTAGAACCTTTTAATTAATTGGAGAAGTTATTTCTCACTGCAAAAGTCTTAATTATACTTCCTTGGATAACCCTGCCCAATGGATTTCTAGCTACTAATAGCTTTTTTCTTTCCGCACAATTTGTAGAATCTGAATGTAATCCTATCTGTTCCGACCGTCATTTATAGAAACATACAATAACTTCAAAAGACTTCCCCTACACATAATATATAGGTATAGTTTATATGTTATAATATATAGGTTACCAAAATTGTAACACCATTTATTGTCTACACCACCTTATCCTTACAGAGAGGGGATGGAGCCAAAAAATATACACACACACTCACACTTCTGGAAAAGTTAGGGGCCAATTACTCTATCGACCATGTCTTTGGATAGTGGTAGGAAGCCAGAGTACTAGTGAACCCACGCATGCGCATGGAGAACATTATACTGTGTGCAAAATTCCGTTAAGAAACACTATTAATTCCAAAGGGAAATTACAAAAACCACCACAGGCTAGGAATCAACCCCAAGCATACCAGTTAAACTCAGACAAAAATGAAATAATTGTCTGTGGCCCACAGAAACAAAGAGAAAGTGTCATCAGTTACCTTCTGACGCTCTCTCTGGAACCTAAACATCAGGTCAAGAATCTTGGGGTAATACTAGATTCTGACCTGAACTTCAACAGCCACATTAAATCAGTAACATCAGCAGCCTTTTACCATCTTAAAAACATTGCCAGAATCAGAGGAATAGTCTCTAAACCAGACCTAGAAAGACTTATCCATGCTTTTATCTCTAGCAGGTTAGACTACTGTAACGGCCTGCTCACTGGGCTTTCTAAACGGGCCTTAAGACAGCTTC
>JAVLVB010001185.1:455893-466832 GCA_032876305.1 Orestias chungarensis
CTTCACTCTGCTCGATCTGCCTTCCCCAGCATACCCCGTCAGCTGGATCAGACCCCCGGACCACACCATACTCTGGACTCAACCGGACATTCCCCTGGCGACACCTCCACTACGATTCAAGTAAGACCGTTCTCATTCTTCACTTCTGCTAACCAAATATTCACCAAACCTGTCCTCGCTCTCAGAGGTATCCCGGTCTTCCACGTCGAGCCTCCCGTTCACTTCCGCCACTCAGTGCCGCTCGCACTTTCCCCCCGTGATCATCACCGCAGACTCACCGCTGGATCCAACCCCTCTCCGTGTCACCACTCACTTCCAATAAACCTCATAATCATATCTTCTGAGTGTCTCTGCCTTTGTGGGTCAGAAAACCTAAAACCCGACATGACACCTTTTTAAGTTTCAAACCAACAACAATTTCCTCCAACAGATTCTAAATTGTTTTTTAAACTCTTTTTTATTTATTTATTTTTAATAGGCCATTACAACTCATGATTTAACAATGTTCAATTGTTAGAATGGTTAAGTAAAAGTTCAGAAAAAGTCTGTCGCAATTCAGTAAAAAGGTTACTGCAAACTGTAGTAAAAAGGTGGTTCTAAAAAGAGAAACTGGGGGTTGGCATGAAAAAAACATGAAGGAAACTTAGTAATTGAATAAAATCGGAAAAAATACTTTAAAGGTTGTTGGTCAAATATTACACTGTGTGAGGGCTATGAATACTTTTGCTCTTCCTGTTTTAATTCGCTTATCTGGGTTTGGATAGCGTTAGTAGCAACTTAAGCGAAGAGGCCCAGAGTTCCCTCTTTGGCCACTTGGGCCAGCGTCCCAGGCGGCAGACAGCAAAGGTTCCCACCTTCGGCCGCTGCCGACCCACTTTGCACTCAACTGTTTTTCCACCTCCCACTGATAAGACCAATAGAAAGGGCCCCCGGTTACCAACACTGGGCAAGAAAATAAGTTTTGCAAGTCACAAACAATAATAATTAAAGGCCAAGAATGTGCTGCTATTTTTGGAAAAACTACTTGGATTAGTGAGAACAAATGTTAGGGTGTCACTTGTTCTAATCAAAAGAAAAATATTTGTTCTCTTCTTGCTTTAATTTTCCATATTTGGTTACCTTATTAACATGTTCTTAAACTACTCATTTGTGTCTACATGAGCCTATGGTAACTATAAGTCAGTAAATCTTTGTCAAAAAGAAGATTTAACGCCATTTATTCGAGTCCCTTAGTGAAGGATGCAGTAGATGAGACACTCACCTGCTTTTGACCGGATTTTTTTCAACAAATATGGGTTCAAAAAACATTTGTTAACTGTATAACCAATGTTTTTTTTTTTTGATACAAGGTATAAAAGAACACATCCAGTTTATTCCAACATTTAAAACAAAACATAGATGTAAAATTGTCAGATGCTTAAATTATGCTCAACTGACTGCTGAGCAACCCTTACTGCCTCAAACATGCATGTACACCCACACTGGTGCCAGAGTCCTTCACCAGAAACAGCTTTCTCTCAAGAGCTGCCTTCCAAAAACACTTGACAAGAACAGAAATTGGCAATTCATTTCCTTACAGCACTTGCTCATTTCTTCCCTAAACCAGCCCCCTTAGTTTTTATTGATCACAATCACTTGTTCCCTGCACATGTTCGAATCACTGAGTGGCTGCCTTTCCCCCCCTCCTCATCTCCAACAAGAATAGTCTAATCAAGGCAAACTGGCACAAATCTTTCCTTTATCCACTGGGGCTTTTACAAAGACATGCAGAACGAACAATTTCAATAAAAGTGAAAAGGACAGAAAGCAAAGTACAGTGAAAAGGAACAGACAATGTTACTATGAGTCCCAGATGGGGTAGACAGTGAATGAATGTCAGTAAAACCCACCAACTTTTAAAGTGGTCTAGCCGCTGAATGGCACCGATTTCTTTCCAGATTTGATCATTGTCTTCTTTCCAAATCTGAAAAAAAGGGAAAACAAATCTTGATTACAATACAAAAAATCTGAAACAATAATCCACAATGTCCTATCTAGCATGTGAAATGTGGTTTAAACTTGGTGTTCTGTATTTATTTCTTAAACTGGCATTTTTACCTAGAAGAGATTTCTGGATATCAGGTCACACTGTATGATAGTATAAATATTCAGTTATCTTAGCATAGATTGTGTTCTGTTTGCTGTGCCAACACACGGCTTTAATTTTTCCCACATTCTGTTTTGTTACTTACTCTAAAAAAAAATCAGAGTATAATTTTCACCTTCAGTTTTCACATAATTAGCAACGATAAACATAGTCTATCTACGTGTAATATAATCTCAGCACATATCCTGCTGTTCTGAGAAGGCCTGAGAGGATTGTTAGACCTCTGAAGCCTTTATATTAGAGAACAAACAGAATCATTAGGATCGACAAACACAGCAAAAAAAAGTTCAAGGAAAAGGTTTTAAGTAGGGTTAGGTTCTACAACACTGCCTTAAGCTTTGAACATTTCTCAGAGCTCTATTTAATACATCATCTGAAAATGGAAACAACAAGGCCCAGTTGTGGTTTTACCCATATATTTCCATCCTAAACTGACAGGCAGGGAAAATTGATCAAAGAAGCAGAGAAGAACCGAATGTTAGTACAACACTACGGAAATCTGGTCGCTACAAAAGAGAGGCAAGAACAATGTTTACACAAAACAAGGACACCTACAGTATGTGATGGAAAATTGCCAATGAATAAAGCCAAATACTGCCTGGTTATGGATGAAACACTGTTTGCAAACCCACGGGACCTGAGAATTGGGTGTAGGTTCAAATATTACGTTAGAAAGTCCCAGTCAAAGGATAGGCTTAATCTAAAAAAAGGTCTAGAGCTGTTTATCTTGAGTTAAATCACTGAAAAGGTAGACAAAAAAAAATGAAATACCTAGGTTAGCAGCACTGGTAGTGAAAAACCTGAATAACTGTACAAATTGCTGGCATATGGGGCACCGTTATTTATATGTGAAAAATGAAAGTATGTATACCTTTCTTTTAGCTTTACTAATACTAACATCTGAGAGCTTCTCCAGCTATCAATGGAGTTAGTAATCCAGCTGTCGATCTAAAACGTTCAGGCGTGACGAGTCAAATGTAAGAAGTGAGGTTTAAACGCTGGGATCAAGAAGACTCCCCCGGTTACTCAATGCTTTTCCTGCTGACATCTTACCCAGATTCATCTGCTAAAGCAGCACGGCAGGCTAGTTTCACAGCCAACAAGTCCCACCAGTAATGCCTGTTAAGGGCAACAATATTTTATATATATAAAGTATAGTCATATACGTATATATATAAACCCTAATGGCATTCTTGTTGCACTTTAGGTTAAAACAATCTGGAAACAAATCCCCTAAAAATGGGAAACTGTTGCTTTTCACAACCAAAGAATAAGAAAAGCCATCAAACTAAGTCAGAAAAGGTTCAAAAGAAGCCCACAATGTCTCTATTTCATTTTGGTTGAATTTTAATGCTGAACGTAAAAGAAAGCAGCAAACAGCGGATAATTTAGAAAGATTTAGGGTTTAAAATGTTCTTATATAATGATTGAAATGCCAGCAAAGAACGAACACCCCATTTCTTTTTTTATGACATATGTACTCATCTCTTCTGTCAATTTTCCACTTCTTTATGTTGTTCCATGGTATACAAAAAAAAACACACGGAAGTTTTTTTGTAATGTAATAACAGGAACATAAAACTATTTGCAAGACACCGCATTTTTTGAGGAACTATTCCCGCGAGCACAAGTCATAGCAGTTTCTGCTTTTTCATAATCCCTAAAAAAAAAATCTGTGGTCTTTGAATTTCTGTTTGTTAAAGTGAATGTCTGTCAGGCTTAAGACACTGTTTATATTGACAGTGTTAAAATTTATTTGCAACCCTTAACCTAGCCCAAAAAAAAAAAAAAGGTTCTGATTTTATGACAAAACAAGTTCTGCAGTGCTCTATAAAACATATTAAACAACGATTAAACCAAGACAGCCATTTTTTGCCGTCAAAGCCTGTTTTCCTTTTAATTTCATGTCTTGAATTTCTTAATATCAGGACATCACTGGCAGCCAGTACCTATCAAAACTCAGGGGGTGTACTTTGTTTGCCAGTATCTTTTTGTCACAACAATTTGCCTCTGAAGTGTGATGACAGCTTGAACCAGAGGGTGTCAACAGCAAAATTTTAGCCCCTTAGTCAATTGGAGCATAGCAGAGCACTTCTTTAGTTTTCATGGATGGATAGACGGATGGAGGCAAAGATAACATCCCAGCAGGGTTTCTTCTTATTCAATGCTTTCAGCAAGTTACTAATCTCCCTAAAACTGTTGGAAAAGCCCCCCTCCCCCACCACGACCCAAACTCTTTTTCCTCGGACCATGAAACATCTCGGTTCTAGTAGGTTTTCTTGCACACTTTTTTTCTGCTGCTCTTAAGCAGGAACTCTCATATAATACATGTGACATAGCTAACTCTGTAAGCATGGACATTTATTTTATTTTTTTGCTTTTTTGCTGATTATTTCAACGCCCCTTGAAACCGCAAGGTAATGGTTGGATAGATGAACGGAGGGATAAATAGACACACTTTGAATTTGGTTTTTTAGGCTAGCCACCATCAAATACATGCATTCAATCATGAAGACTTTATTTAGCTTTATTGCTATTTCGTCTCCCATATCGTAAAGTATGTATTTCACCTGATTAGTCTGCCAAAGGTAAACAGACAAGTGCAAATTTTATGGACCTCTGGGATCAGTGAATAAAAGAAATTTCACATTTTTGTTCTTTTAACACACTTAACTCAAATAGAGTTTTCCCAACAAATGCAACCTAAGTAGTTCAGTCAGTAATGACTCATTTTGTGAATCATGCCTGAAATAAAAGCAACAAAAAACAATCTTTAGCGAATGTATTATAGCTTATGAGGCAAAGCACAGATTTAAAATGGACTTTAAAAAATTATATAACTATAAAAATATATACATTTATAAAAAAACAAAAAAAAACAATGTAGTGTTTTAGTTCTATTGTATATTTCATTTTTTATTTTCAGCTTTTATTAAAAGAAAAGAGCACATAAGTACCAACAAAGCAGCAGGTTATGGGTGTTACAACAGCAACTGGGGGGTTGGGGGTTATATATTGGCACTCATAAATAATGAAAGAGTTTGTCATGCTTTCAACATAAAATAACAATTCTTTCTTTGCCTTTCCCTCAAATCACAGACTGAGTCAGTTTGAATAAATGATTAATAATGTTAATAAACAGCTCAGTTCTATGGTTATACTTCTGAAGCACACATTTTGTGACACCTTTCTTGCATACTGCCAACATGACATTCAGAAGGTATGTAAACAGTTATCTGTGTTTTCTGAGATAAGATGTAAACCATTTTGCACTCATTATTCCACTCAAATAAATGTACAGTCTATATGTTTTTATTTTCTCACTTTTTAAATCAATTGGACATATAACTTGTAAATTATTGTCCTATCATCCGATATCCACAGTCAGCTTTAAAAATTATTGTTTCTCCCCTAAAGGTGTGCAGTCAGGAAGAGTAAAAACATAAAGCGGCCAAATCTCAGTTTTGCATTTTCAAGTATTCAATTCTAGCCTACATAATAGAACCTTACCAACCACTGAATGTTCTCAATAAATAACTGCAATATGTGTTTTGTAGCTTCCAGCATGATGAACCACATGGTGATAGCATCCATTAGGCTTTCCATGTTGTCACAACATCTTTGCTAAGTTTATTTTCTTCTCCTAGGTACTTTCTTATTATAAGGTACGATGATTACTGCTGGAAGCTTATAAAGACTTTCTATTTCCTCCAGTCTGTGAATTCTCGTCTAGCAAGGGCAGAGACAAAGCTGGCAGGCATCAGTCTTATGGTCAAACAAATGCTTAATTTTCTTTTAGGAAAGCTAAATTTTACTTAGGCCATTTCAATAAATCTCCTGCTGGATTATTGCCATCTGTCTTTGAGACTGCGCTCTCAGCATAGCATCTATCATCGGAACATTAATAGGAATAGAAGCATGTTTGTGTATGAACAGAAAAGTTATCTTATTTCAACTAGGGTGTTTATTTTCCTGATTTTTTATTATTAAAGCTCACAAGCTGCAAATGCAACAAAACAGTGATTATTCTAGTTTTAATAAACTTAGAACGGAAAGTTATACGTAGTATAAATTATGCTCGAGACCCAAACGTGAAATTTTGAAAGTCATTCCAACAGGAGGAAAATAAAAGTTTTTGTCTCACTAATATAACATATTTTTCATTCTCAGGTGGCAAAGTGATTGGAAGGAATAATTTAAAATTCAGAACCAGAAAATTTGAAATGTCATAGCAAAAATAAACTTCCTTAGTTAATTTAATAGCTGTGGTGATATAAGAAAAGTCTGGCATGATGGATCAACAACCCAAACCAAGTGGATTCTCAAAATAATCTGGAAACTCTGGACCAGAAATCTATTTTTGGCTCAACATGTATTTTATAACAATGCATTTTATGGCACATTTAGCTGTTCAGGCTTCCTGAAGTCTATATACTATTTATAATTTTATAAATAAGACAGTGTTATAACTAATTCATGTTTTTTTCCCCTGTTTTTAACAAACTAATTCAACCTATGTTTGTTTTTAAATATTAATTTATTTTCAAAATGCTCTGACAAAATTGGGAAGATGTAAAAGTACAGCTGAATAATCTGAAACGACAAAAAGAATATTAAACTATACACTGAAAAATAAACACATTATTTTCCACGATGGCACCTGCTGTATGGAGAAACTTCAGCAAGGAAGCTTGACAAAGTGAACAACATCCGCAACCCCACCTACAGCATCATGCATTCAGAGGTGCCCTGAAGGCAACTGCTCCGGTCATTGTAATACCCCCACCAACAACAACCCCAAACACACTCCAAAAGACAGACGAGCAAAGGGTTTTCTTCAGAGTCTGAGCTGGACAGAGAAAAGAAACCGTTGCAGTTGTGCAATACAAAAAATACTACCACCTCAGGGAATTTACATCCTTCAAAAGTGTGTTATTGAATGAAACCCCATCCTCCATGTTGTTTTGACCTTTGTTCTTATTCCAATTTTGAGCCAAACTGTAAAATATATATATATATATATATAAAAAATAAAATAAAATAAAAAAACACAAGCTGGTCTAAAAAAAACATTGGTTTTTAATACTTACTTGTAATATTTACCTAATCTGTTAATCTCTTTTTAATCTTTATGCTGAAAGAAAAAAAAAAATTCTGCCTAAATTTGGTAATTCCGTACCGATGTTGTGTTTTTGAAAATATTTGAAAAAAATACTTAAAAACAAAAATGTCCAAGCAATTTTTGTCTGTCACATTTGAGTCATACTCCGACGACTCTGCAGTGATTGGGAGTATAAGTGACGGACAAGAAGTCGAGTACAGAGAATTGATGGACCACTTTGTGACATGGTGGGGTGACCATCATCTTATTTTTAATGAAACAAGACAAAAAGAAATAACTGTAGACTTTTTTAAATGAAACAGGGTGAGGTCAAGGACTATTTCCATCATGGGAGAGGAAGTGGTGGTGGTAGACGAGTATAAATCTCAGTGTTTGCCTGTAAAACACACTGATCTGGACACACAACAGTGAGGCCATCTAGCAAAAGGGACGAGCACACAATACTTCTTCAGGAAGGTTAGGTCCTTTACTGCTTGCAGCATATTGGTACAGATATTATGTAAGTGTGTAATTTATTAGGGTAGCAGGATCAGACCATAAGGTTTAAAAAGGCTCAAAAACCTGATACAGAAGGATAGTTCTGTTCTGGTTCTGTTCAGAGATTGACTGTGAAACCACTGGAAGTGATGGTGTAAATTAGGATTCATTGGAGAACGAAGATCATGGCCAACCAAGATTATCGTCATTATGACTATAGTTTCTTTAGTAAGAGACTTCTCAGATTTTTTTGTAATAAAGACGGCTAAAGGAAATCCTCCCTCCTAACAATTTAATAGTTAACTAATAGAGTTAAAACATTTAAAGCAACACTAAAGGAGCTTCAGTTTGGGTCAATTTTTGCACCACTGTGGACATATGCGGTAGTGTTTTGCCTGGAGGAAGACTGCATTTCCCATGGTGACTAGGTCATAGCATTGTAAAATCCTGATCTCCCATTCGACTGCAGTTGGATTGAAGTACATTTCTGTTTCCAGTGGCTGTGCAAAGGATGAATAGAGATTAGCTAATGAATCTAATTGTGGCGAAACAATGTCAAATGTTAAAAATAAGAAATGGTGAGTCAGCACATTTGTAGTTGTTTTGTGTGGCAGGGTTCCTGCCACCCTCCTCAAAATTTGCTAAGTGCTAGTTAAAGCTTTAAGTCGACATATAATCACAAAAGTTATGAAAATATTTTATGAAGTTTGAAAAGTTACTTAGTTTTGCTTTAATTACTCGCACTAGTTTTTTAGAAGCTGAGTTGCCATTTGACAAAATCCTACTTTATTCTTACTTGAGACTTTTTTTTAAACTACCTCTTTATGCTTACAAAGGTCTATGAAGTTACCTATGAGTTTACTTACTCAATTAAAATACTTTAAAGAACAAGCTTTACAGGAGCATTTTTTGGTAGTTTACTTACTTCTGGTTGTTTTATGAGCTAAACGCCGAACCAAAAGGCAGACATAAGCTTGAGCTGACTTTTGTAGAGATTCATTAATGAAGACAGAAAAATTGGCACAAGGAGACCCGGACATAGACCACAGCCAGCGACAGCAGGAACCAGTTAAGAATAATGAAACAGTGAGCTTAAGTACTAAATAAAGGGTGGATAATAAAACTTAATGCAAGTGAGCAATGAGTGGAAATCCACAGAAGTGGAAGTCAGCAAACTAAGTGAAGGTGAATAATTAACACAAAGGAAGCTGAAGCAGAAACAATGAAACTACAAATTAAGAGAAATAGAGTAACAGGGCTAAATCAAAATAGATGGAGAAAAGAAGACAAGAATAGACAAAGCACCATCATTAGCTTTCACAAATGATGTGGTTCTGTTAGCTTCTTCAGGCTATGACCTCTGGTGTGCACTGGAGTGGTTCACTGGAAATTTGAGGCAGCTGGTTCAGTCAGATTTAAAAAGTGGGGCCATGGTTCCTCGCCAGAAAATGTAGGACTGCTCAAAATAAAGCGTAAGTACTAAGGGGACCTACCTTAGGACGATTTCTGGGCATTTTCTAGACCCAAAACTTGATGACGCAATCAGCGAGCAATATGTCGCTGGTTAGAAGGTCTTGTATGAGATTCTTACAATGTTAAAGCATTAAGAAAATTGCTATTAATTACTTTTATCTTGAAAAAAAAAGTGCAGTATTTGCTATTGGGGGTAAAACTACATACAGAAGACTATCTTTTTGTTTGAGATATAGACATGTAAAAATGTATAATATTTTTCCTTTTCATAATTTTGCTCCTTAGAGATGTGGGCAGTCTAAAAAGATTAGCTGATTAATTAGTCAGGCTTTCTGCTCAAGTTGTCAGCTTGCAGTCAATCAGGTGAACAAAAAAACTGCTTGTTGGTTGCCAACTGTGAATTTGAACAGTTCCACTTACAATGCATGGTGTTGAGTCGTTATTTTAACAAGATTTTACTAGTTTTTCACAACCATAATCATGTGGAAAATTTTTCATGGTTTTTAAACCTATTCACTATTTCTTTATTAAAAATTAAACTATACTTTATTTCTGAAATGGCCACATATGTAAATCTTACCAAATTCAAGCAAATGAGTTTGGCAACAACCTAGAACAGCACAGAGTACAAGGCCATCTTAACTGTATGTATAATACTATACATCAAAGCTTAAAAATACCTTGTTTTAAATACTGTAATCATGCAGTTTTTTAGTTATGCATAAATCAAACACAAAAGCCTGTTACCAAACTCCTAAAGATAAAAACAAATAAAGATTTTGTACATTTATAAATATGTCACAATAATCCTATATAACATTAGCATTTTAAGTTTACAATTATAGATTTGTTAGGCTTTTTTCCTCATAGAAATCATGTATTTGATATCAAAACGAAAACAATATGCTCAAAAGAAAATAAGAACCTCTTAGTAAAATTAATTGCATGCCTATTTTAAGTCAAGAGAAAAAAGTGCTGTAAAGCAAATGTATATAACTTAATGAAGAAACGAATTAATGCTACTGCAAGTTGCAGTTGACATAATGACAATAAACATAGGGCACATCAAGAACTGTTTATTGCAATAAGAGAAATGGCGGAGCGCGAAACGGTACGAAGAAAGTCTTCCTTAAGTGAACATCTGAGACGACAACATCTCGGAGTTCAAACAGGAGAGGAACAGTTAGCGCGGTAAAACAACCAGCAGCCAATGAAAAAAAAATAAACGCGATAGTGTTAATGTATTCGGTTTCTATTAATTTAGAGTTGCTGGTGTGCATAAAAACATAAGCAACAATAAACGAATACATGTGGAACCAGACCCTTACCCCCCCCCACTCAGTTCTAAACATGCTGGTGGGGACAGCAGCTCAAATTATTTATATAAATAATGTTCAACTAAGTCAGCCTCCTGCTGAACATTCAGAATAAAGATCAATTAAAATTTTTATTTAAATGTACAGCATATTAAGGGCTGAGAGTTTTCTTAACAAGCTGCAAACTCTATAGCTTGTATAGAATCCTGTCAGAAAGGGTTTTTAATGACTCGAGCAGAGGTGGAGTTGAGTGTAATAAATAATTTATTGAGGGAATGATGAGTGAACAGAACACGAATTGAACCAGGAACCACACACGGAACAACAGACAAACGGAACGGAGCGAGAGGAAAACTAATGGCGCGGAGGCGGAACTAAAATGACAACAAGCGGGGGGAAAACAAT
>JAVLVB010001185.1:466932-490266 GCA_032876305.1 Orestias chungarensis
GGTTAGGAGCAACGAGGAATAGCAGGGGAAATTAACAGACGATCCAGCGGTGAGTGTGTGAATGAATGTGGCTTAAGTAGTGAGAACCGGGGTGTGATTGGTTGAGAAGAGGAGTGAATTATTGCAGACAGCTGTGAATGAAGGCGGAGTGACGAGACACAGAGAGGAAACAGAACCAAACAAAACACACAGTATGACAAATCCTACCTCAGTTTTGCATTTTTTGCCTAAAAATTAACAAATATTTTACATTGTTACGGTCATTTGTTCCTTGAAGTAAAGTAAAATAAATTGCAGTGAATGGCACAATTCTCGTTTTTAATAGCTTTTTTGGAAAATTAAATGCTAAATAAATACATAATAATTACAATCGATTAATCGTAAAAACAACAACAGCAGAAACAGGGGTCCACATTGGGGAGTAAAATAAATCAACAATTTGAGCTAGGACAAAAACATAAGAAAGAATACTGCACTAAAAATCTGCACTATCCAAGATATTATGCTAGCATGTCAACATTAAAATTATTGGGGAGCCATTCAGGTCAAGGAGCAGAGAAATTGACAGCCGGTATTTGATATTTTACAAACTTTTGGTTTTCTACTCATGCTTTAAAGTCATTTAGCAACTAGAGAAACTGGTTCAGCTTCAACAAAGCAATCCATTATTTTCCTGATTCCAACATTTTTTGCTTAATGTAAAGATTCCCTCATTACTTCTTCAGTAAAAAAAAAACTATTTACAACAATACAATTATATTATCTGTGGCATGTTTTTATGGTTAATTATCTTTTATTCCCCAAATAGTAACAAAACTGAAGGAAGATTCTCCAACTGTATTGACTTCAAATTTGTGACAAGTGCTATATGCTTGTCTTGTATGAATGCATGCATATTCTAATTTCAAGCTATGACAGATGATCCTTCTTAGTATCTTTTGAAACAACATTTTAATCTGTGTGCAAGTGTTGAAACCAGATTCTTCCCTTCAAACTACAGGCGCCTAGGATAGTGACAGAGAGCCAACATTATGCCCCAAAGGATCTCTGACAAATAATGCACAGGCAAACACGTGCGGTATACAATATCCCACATAGAAAAACATGTCACAAGAAGATATACGAGCACATTCTGCAATGTATAGCTACAAAAACCTCTAACCTATGCTAACTCTAACCTCATTAGGAAGGTGAAGAACGTAAAAGTTACAGACTGCTACTGTGTCCGAACAGAGGATGTTTGGTCCAATTCTTTTTATTTCCATAGCTAGTGATAATTTCTCCTTCTAAGAAAAAAAGTTCATTGCTTTTCACCCAATCAATAGCCTTTTCCACACCTGGCCCAGCTGTGCACCAAAAGATATGACGTTAAGGAAGGTTTCTTCAAACCACCTTCTTAGGTAACCTTGGAGTCTTTTTGTGCGAGTATGGAAGTCTGATTTCAATCCATCAAGTAAAAAATCATCCACTAAACTGATGTAAATTATTTTATTCTGTAGAGCTGCCTTAACAGTACTACGTTCAAAAAGAAAGAAAAGTAACAAGGGTCTCTGTTGTTGGCAGACAACCTTAATCTGTAAAAAAATAAATTAAATAAAAATACTGTAAAAGTTTTTTTTGACATTGATGAATATCAGGACTCTGTATAGGTAAGGGAACTTCTCTGTTTTGTAATTTATTTCATATATATTTTTAGCAGTTCACTGAATGTCCTGCAATCACCAACTTGAGGTAAACATGTAAACATACAAAACACAAATTCTACGTAGATTTGGGAAATCTGGTCAAACTACAACAGGACAGTGAACATAAAATAATAAAGGTTTGTAAGTGAGTTGACGACTCTTTTAATGCTGACTCCTGTTAATGCCAACTATATCTATTTAGCATTTACACTCTTACAGTGCATCTGTTACCCTTTAAAGGCTATATGTTTATTTGCACATGAAGCACAGAACTGTGACTCAAATGATAATATTTGGTACAAGTAGTTAAGTTGATATTTACCTCTTTCTCAGTAAAAAAGGTAAGGTCTGCTATTTTATTAGTCAGTTTAAGCATTTGGCACCCTGAGGTCAGTAAGTCTTCACCAGTACACACAGGGAACCTGCATAGGACGTTATCATTCTGGCCTAGGACGGGTTTTCTTTACGTTTCTTTGCATTTCCCCACTTGTATTACTCATTTATTACAATTACTATCATTAGCCCTCATTATTCCCACCAGTGCTTTAGCCTTTATAAGCAGACCTCAATCCTGCCAGATTATTGAAAGCTATACTGTGACTTGTCCGAATTTCTGATTTCTGACTATCCTGCCTTGCCTCAGCCTCTGAACACCTCACCTTTAAACTAGTGTCTGGACTTTGGACTCCTGCCTTTGTCTCACCCTAGGAACTGTTAGTTTGCTGTTTGCTCCCACGTTGCTTGACCTTGCGCCCTGACATCCGATTCAATCCTGCTCCACAGATCCTTCAAGCCAGCTCTGCCATTTTCTGTTTGGACCTTGCTTCTACTAGACGCATCTTTTTTGTAAGTACCATCTATTGTAATCCAGCTCATCTCCAATGAATCTTTTTTAGCCATATACACTTTGTTGGTTGAAATCATGCATCCTCCTGTTTAGTCACACCATGCAAGAGAGGATAGCATGATATGAAGTAACATCATAGTTTCAATGCTGCAACATTTGCATGGGGACCATTTGGCATGTAAAGAGCCTTTAAGTTTTAATGCAAAAGTCAAATAATTGTATTTCATTCCAACTACAGATCAAATCAAGCATAAATATACATTTATCAGGGTGAATACACTGTAACGTGATAAAGGTTTAGGGGCATAGTTTGCTAATATGGAAACTATGGGATTTAACCTCTTACCAGCCTAATTTCCTACTAGCTACCTCTCTGCATTCCACAAAAATGTTATTAATTTTAATCTTTTGTTGTAATTTCAAAAATGTATCAATATAAATCAGAACAATTAAAGAAAAATGCAATAAAAGAAGGGAAACTGATAAAACAAAGCTCATCCTAGTTTTAGTTTTAAAAGGAATGGAGGTTCATTGCTAAAAAACAACAACATCTGAACAAAAACACATACACACAACACAGCTAATATAGTTCCACGCATAAAACCCAAACTCACTTCCATACATAGAGACGTTCACAAATACGACGTCAGTAAACTGAAAAATTATAAATAAGTGATGCTGCTCAGTAATGGAATAGTGTGCAGTTGTTGTGGGAGCAAGGGATGTGCTGTCATGACAACCTCAAGGATCACATAAGGTCATCCAAAGCTGTTGCTTTGCCAACATCACACAGTCACTTTCTTAAAGTGTAAAAGTGTATGGATCTTTGAGTTTGTGCATATTCTGTGTGTAGGTCAGAAAAGCCCAACAAAACTAGTCACAGCAATACTCCCCATTATAAATGAGTACAAAAGGATACCCTTAAAGGTTTGTGTCAGCATTCTGGATGGTGATCTCTATCATGGAATATTGAATTAATAGAATTTATTCTTTAGGAGCTTTAGGAGCTTCACGTAAATCTAATTGCCATTAATATAATTTTTTCTACACATGAAACTACACCCAGAACAGATGGGAACAAATCTGCCACAGGAAAAAAAACACCATTAGTGTCATGAAAAGCAAATTAACTCCTGTTTGAATGATAAAGCTAGTGTATTGATAGTCGATAAACTGTTTTCGAGTCATTTTGGAATGTATTGCATGTAATGCATTCCTTCAATTCTACCATAGGTTGTTGGAAAATTGGTTGGAAACACTTAATTACAAAAAATGACACAAGAGATCATTTGGCTTACCAACTGTGACTCCAATCCCTTCACAGCCTAAGCTATCTTTAGATTCTGTTTCATACATGGAACAGTTTCCTACTGATGCCGGCAGTTTTATTGCGTTAACATATCTACAACATAACAGGTATAGAAAAAAAAATAATCCAAGTTTAAACCTCTAATAAAACATACACAAAGAAGCACAAATACAAATTACAAGTACTAATTCCCCACAATTATTTAGATCAATTGCAATTGGAGCTTCAAATCATCCTTTTTTAACCAACATACTTCTAAAAACTTAGAGAGTTAATGCCCGTGTTGTTTAAAAGTTTTTTACTGACAAGTGTTTGGAAGAGGTAGCATCTTATGCTCTGTGAGGTTTAACTGGTTTAACACCGAAGCACAACGTGATGCAGGATCATCAGATGCTTCTGATGGGGGGAAAAAACTGAACAGGAGTTTCAATAAGATACTGATTGTATCTCGGCTTGTTGCCATTTTTGTTAACAGAAGTTTAAGTAAACATTTAGAGGAAAAATTTGATCCATGTTTGATTGAATGTCTTAATATAAACAAAGAAAAGGATAGACGCGATATGTATTTGCTTTTGATGCACTTTCATTCTAAGTAGTCAATATATACTGAAACATTCTAATTCATCATAGGTGGGTAATTTACTTTTCTGTGCACTCCCACTGTAATTTATTTTATTTATTTATTCCACATTAAAAGATTAATTGACCATTTGGGAAATAGGTTTAAAGTTCTATGAGTATATAAGAAAATGATTCAGACAGTAAGTAATGTGGTTTCGTTTTATTTTTTTTTGAGACATTTTACATCCGAATGTTAGTAATTTGGCAAGCATAGCATACAATAACATAAAGAAATATCACTGTTCAGTCATTGCTGTGATATTGTACAGTTGAGTTGATTCTATATCTGGGACACGTGTATATGACGAATAAAAGCTGTGGTGCTCAACAGGTAACATTTTTTGATACGTTAAAAAAATCCATGGTTGCCTGGTTCAGGACTACTGTAAAATACTTCAATGGCAAACACATTGTGTAGCAATCTTTTCTGCAAGCTTTAGGTGATTTCTTGTTTAAATAGAATCAAGGATTTAGATCCCAATCAAGGTTAAGGCTAAATTATTTCATTACTGTAATTTGGACTTTTCTACTAATTGAGCCTGCTTATTCCTCCCACACATTCATTGTAAGTAAAGCAACTCAATTTTGAGATGTAATGTACTAAAAGGTCTGGCAATCCTCTAATAATCTATGGCATAGAGATTGCATCTGTTGTGGTAAACAAACAATGCAAGTAAATCTTTCAAATTTTTCTAAATATGCGGCTCATTAAAGATATTGACTGTCCTGTAATCACTTAGGGTTAATTATAGTCCGCAGATGTACACTGTCCAGCGACTGATTAGCTACAGCTTGTATTTTCTTCTCTGGACATTGGATCAATTGACTTTTGCCTTCCATTCTAGCTTCAGGATAGCGTACCATTGTTAGTGGGAGAATTGAGATCTTTCGTTAATTATTATTTACTTTGTCGACTTGTTTTTCTATCAACAACCTTGCAGCAGTTTGTTACTGTAATCACTATATTCCATGCTCCCTCTCGGTTTGCATAATGTACCTTTGCATAATGATATTTCAGAGCTAAAATGCTGCAGCTGGCTGGATGGTGCGTGCTTTTGAGATGCATCATTGTCCTGTGCCATCAGTTACAGTGTTGTTCTGGTTAATGTGGACACTTTGATTGTTTTTATGTTGTTTTCTTATCATCTAGCCTGATTGGTTGATGTCCAGCCATGTTTGGAATCCTAGATTGCAAATTATTTCCGGTGATGACATTATTTACTATATTTATCAGAATCCCTTTAATGCCATTGCCAGTAAAAACAGGTTCACAGACTATGACATTGTGCTTATGTAATGGTGCAGATAAATAAAATAAAAACAGAATAAAACGTAGCATCAGCAGAGCAATATAAAAATTAGCACATATGTGCAAAAGGTAGGAGCTGCATACAAAAGCTGTATTGTACCGTGGTGTTTATCTATTGTTCATGAGCCTGATGGCTTCGTGGAGAAGGCTGTTCTTAAGCCAGTAAGATCTGGTCCACATGGAAGAAGAAGGGCCAACGTTTCCTCACAAAATACACAATTTCACTGTTGGCCATTCCTGATCCTCCCAATGATGTCTGGTCTTCAGTATTTCTGAAGATGACATGATACTGACCGAGAAGTTGAACAACCCAAAAGGAATGGTGAGAGTCCAGGTCGCCTGTGTGGCCCCTGTGCTACTGATCAACTGGTTAAGCACACAAACCTTTCAGTCTTACAACCTGTGGTGCTTTTGTCAAGTTGTTATTGATCCAAGCGATTGCTGAGGCATCAACCTGCGTCCCCTGGAGGGGGTTTGTTGGAGGAACTCAATACTCAAAGAAGCCTTCTTTTACTCTCATCTGGGATTTCAGGCAGTAATTAAAAAGACTGTGCTTTTGAGAAGATAATCTGCAGCTTTCATTTGTTCAAAAAAAAAAATTGTTGCTATGGTTACACATTACAACAACTGTCCAAAAGTAAAACAGTCTCTCCAAAAAACCTTTCAGCTGCACAAGAACAACAGCCCGAGGAAATCATATTTCAAGACTGCATGCCAAAGCTAGAAAATGAGGAATACAATAACTTTTGAAAGTAAAATTTAGAATGAATGAAACAGAGCTAAGAGAGCCACTCTAGCATGCTGCCTTCTTGAACAAAATGTAAACCTTCCTCTAGTGCTACTTTAATAATGTATGTACTGAACCTATACATTCCCCAATATGTTTTATCCATGGTTATTTTTGTTCAAAGCCAATTACCTGCCTATTTCAAATAAACAGTATTAAATTAAATGTTTAGATGCTAGAAGCCGATTAAACAACTGTTTTACAAAAGTGAAGGCATTATAATAAAGAAAGGAGCAGTATCAACGATAAAGAGTATTTTGGTCTATTTTGGTTTGAAACACAAGTCCGTATGACTAAAGTTTTCCCTTTTAGTCATACGAGTCATGTTTAATTTAAATGTTAAATGTCTCCATACTGTACATACATTAACTGTTGAGTCAAAAATAGTTTAAAACCCTGGTATATTTAGATTTAAAAATATGTTAATTTAATGATTCAGCCAAAAAGAAAATTTTTAGATTTTATTTATATTCAATTAGTTTTTCTCTGTCTTAGATGCTTTTCTCAAACTACTATTTCTATTCGGACATTTTGTGCATTTCTTAAAACATTTAGAACAAACTTCAAAACCTAGTTGACAACCTGCAAATGTATGTCACTTGCTCAAAATGATTCTATGTATTCATGACCATGAAAGTATCTGTGTCATCAAAATGAACAAAATCCTGACACCATTGTTTATGAACGAGATGGCCAAATGACTGTCATCTTCTCAGTATGACAGTTCACTTTGTGCAAAAAGTAATATTTTAAAATGCTGGAAATAGCACAAGAAAGTATTTGCACAACCATTTAAACTCTACACTACTCATTAAACTCATTAAACACACTAAGTTACACATTTCCATATCTGGTAAGGTGTCGTTTAAATTCAAATGCTCTTTGCAGTTCTAATGTGTTCACAACATTGTGCAAAAGCAAAGTGCAAACATATTTATAGTAAGCATATGGACAACTAAGGTTCACCCAAGGGAAATTTGGGAGATATGTTGATGAAAGCATCATTAAGAAATGAACAGAATTTTAAAGACAGACTTTGACAGCCAGTCAAGATATTGTACATGTTGATTTGTGCAATGACGTGATGGCTTATAGTGTTGATGGTGAAGGATTATTTAACATTCATTAGTATAGTTTGACTCAAAACAGAAGCAAACAATGTTATAAAACAGCCAAAAATTAGAGATGTCTATCAGGCTGAATGCAAACCATAAGAAAGAAAGAAAGAAAGAAAGAAAGAAAGAAAGAAAGAAAGAAAGAAAGAAAGAAAGAAAGAAAGAAAGAAACAAAGAAACAAAGAAAGAAAGAAGCATCTAGCTTTTGTACCGTCATAGAACTGGATGATTAAATGTTTGTCAATACAGATATAAACAAGTGAGGTAAATTCGGTGATTAAAAAAAAGCACACTAAACAATCAGAACAATCATGAGAACAAATACCTACCTTGTATGTGTATAATGTCATGCAGTAAACATATTTGAAATAGGCTAAGATATTTCAAGTAAAACAGAAAAAGGTATAGGATGGGATTCTACCTGCAAACTGCTCAATCTCATAAAATTAAGTTGAACATTGTGGAAAAAGTGATTGATCATAAGGTATTAAGGAAAAACAGACAGATGAATTTGTACTTGAGAGATGAAGAGGAGGAGATAAAGTAGGAGGGGGTGTGGAAGCAATAACTTGCACACCTCTCTGTCATAAATATGGAAAAGGAACAGCGTGGCTCAGCCAGCCCTCCTACGATCAGAATGTTATCCTTCTTTACTGGCAAAAAGAAAAAAGCTCCAAGCTTAGAGAAAAACAGCACTCAGGCAAATAGATTAAATGATTTACAAGCAAAGAGATGTAGCATGGCGTAAAAATAATTGCAGATACAAGAGATGGATAAATTGAAAGAGTGCCATTTTCTTAGTCCTCAATCTCTGAACAAACATTACTTACTGGAGATTTGTGGCATTAAGTTGGGTGTAAAGCCTCCCCTAAACGAGCACAATACTGAAACATTTAAACAGAGTGGAATGTTATAAACAATGAATGATTTGCATTTCCAAAAGATGTTTTGATGATGTTCACTTTATACAATAACGACCACATGTTGAGAACACATTCAATCAAATCTAACAAGTGACTTGAAGGCCTGTTTCCTCTAGTGTGGAAACATTTTAGTAGCATCTAACCGTTTTGCTCTGAAACAGTAAAAAACTAAAACTATTAGTTTAAAAATTTGCTTTTAAAAAACAGAAAGGTTTATGTGTTACTGAAGGGCCAGCCTTGAGTCCATCACTAGACTGATCAATCGTTCCCACCGATAAATGAAACAGTGTGTTGTCTCTAGATTGCTCTTCCTTTGCTCCAAAAAAAAAAAAAAAGTTTTTTTTTTAGCTAAAGAAAGTTATGGCACTTCTTGTATGCATCCACTTGTTGCTTAAATATGTTTGTAGCCACCTGGTGACTCCGTAATCTAGTGCTTTGTGTCATGTGCATAAAAATGGTAAATTATTTGTTATTTTATTAGTTAGTGGAAACATTAAGATATAAAATACGAAGTTTCCTAAGATTGATCCTTGGGAAATGTCGCGTAAATATTGGAAACTCAAATGAAACTTTGCCTTTTGACACAAAGACATTTCTGTCCTTTAAATAAGACACAAACCAATCAAGAACCGTACCAGACAGATCCACTTCTCTAATCGCTCCGATAATATCTACAGCGTTGAATGCTGCACTGGCGTCGAATATTTCCAGACTTACTGATGTCTCACTTGTTAGTCAATAAAAATAACTTGTTTCTTTATCAACTTTATTGCACCAAGAACTGCGAACCAACCGCGCTTTCCCCTGCACCGAAGAAGAAGCACAAACCCATAACATATGCTCCTGCATAACAGTGCCCCTAGTGAATGAACATGTAATATAAACAAAACAAAGGAATAACAATCTCCCACTTTTCTTAAAAAACAAACAAACAAAAAAACCCAAAGATATATATATTTTACTACTGATGAGAAAACACAGCCGTTAAGGATTTTGTTAGAACAGTTTCAACGTGATAGAATGTGAAACATCTTTTGAATGAATTTATTGAACAATCCAAAGACCTTCACGAAGAGCCTTGAGGAGTGAGGTTGTGGATGCTCCCTTCTTTGTTAAACAGTCTGCAAATTGTTCTTTTGTTTGAGACCACAAACCTTGATGAACTTTCTTAGTTTGAATCAGCTCTTTAATTGAACTGATTTCCAGACGTAACCGTTTCTCTGCAACAAACTTAGTTGACTTAAGTGCATCAACAAGAGAGAAATTATCAGTTACACAGATTATAGGTGGAGGACAATCAGTACTACCAGCACTGAGTTCAGAAAAGAGTGTAGAAAGAAAAATTGCGTTATCAATCCCCTCAGACATAGGGAGTGTTTCAACTGCTAGTGTGCTTCTTACAATTCTCTAGATTTTCTTTGACTGCCATGAAATAGGAGAGAAACGCCCATTGTCACCCATCAAAACAATGAAGTGCCCACCTTGAGTACCCCCATCTGAAAGATTTCCAAAGGATGCATCAGTGAATGTAACCATCTTTAAGTTACTGTCTTCCCCAAGGTGTTGAAAATTCAATTCAACTGACTTGGCTTTGAGCTTACACACAACTCTGTTTGCTTCATTCATGGTCTGTACTGTAGCATGTTTGAGACAAGATGCTAAATTACTAGCATCAAACATGACATAAGGCCTGCTCTGCCTCGCCGCCCACAGAAGTTGGTCTATCTTAGATCTGAGCTGCTCAGTCTCCTTTACAGTGAGAGGTGAAGCTGACTCTGCTGCTCGTGAGGGTGAGAGGTGTATGGACTGCAGGTGTTGAATGTATGCTCCTTGGTGTATTTGTACCTTCTTACCTTCAGTAACAAGATTTACCCCCACATAGGAAAAGCTATTGTGTGCTTCACGACCGACATTAAACTTTGACCTCAGGTGAGGTATGACTGACTCTGAAAACATGTGTGAACCACCCCATATAAAATCATCAACATGACAACCAAGTACACCTGTTACATTTTTGTGCTCATCCAGCCAATAGAAAACTGCAGGGTCAACCTTAGACATTATGCCTCCTGTTTCAGCCATGATGCTTTTTACCCTGTTATACCAATACAATGAAGCGTCAGCTAAACCATTCACACATTTTCTCAGTTTCCAAAGCACACCTGTGCTATTGGCTTCTGGGGGAGGTTTGATGAAAATGTCTCTGGACAGTTCCATTCCTTGTAAAAAAGCAGATTTGATGTCCATAGAGTGAAGCTCACATTGTTTTTGACATATAACTGCCAGCAGGAGTCTCAGTGACTCTGAGGCACAGGTTGGAGAGTCCTTTTTTAGGTCAGAAAAGCTCCTCAAATCCTCGTGCAACAAGTCTTGCTTTTGGTATTATTCCATTTTCAGTCTCTTTCAGAGTGCACACCCAACGAGTGGACACACACTTTTGTCCTTTGTCCTCAATTTCTTCAAACACTTGGTTCTGTTTCTAGCTTTTTATTTCATTTTTCTTTGGTTCATCAAACAAAATGTCCTTACTCACAAAACATCCTCGTGCGTATCCGTATCCTCAGCATCTGCCTGGACGTGAAGATCCTCCAACTGTGACAGATCAGCTGATTCACTGTTGCCAGCCACTTCTGCAGGCTCAAGCAGCACCAAGTTAAACCAGTTCTTGTATTTCCCAGTTGCTTTGCCAGCACGCCCCAACACTTGGGCTTTTTGTGAGACACCCTCTGCATTTCTGAATGCCACAATTTGACCCGTCTTTATGATGGTGTTCCCATTATGCTGTCTCTCTGCCTCTGCATTTTCAGGAGCAGACAAACGATGATTCTCAGGATTTACTGCAATAGTGTCTCCTCCTAAATTCCCTTCAATGATGTCCACTGTATGTTGTCCTTGATTGTTCTCCTCATTGTGGGGAATCTGAGGTTCTTCATTTTCGTGAGTAACTTTTCTCAATCTGAGTAGGTGCACCCTGACACAGATGCCATCGTGTCTAACAAAAACAACTGCACCATCTTGACCAATCACCAATCCTGGTCCTTTCCATTCTGGACAATCCACTCTTTTGTAAAAAACTTTGTCTCCAGTTTCATATTGCTCATCTCTGGGCCGCAGCTGTTTCTTTAATGCTCTGTGTATCCTTTCTGAACTTTTTGCTTCTGTAAAGGCTTTTCTTGCAGCATGCAGGGCTGAAATGTGCTTGGCAACCCATTCGCTCTTGGTGGTGCCCTCTAGAGCTGGAGCTTTGTCTATTAATACAGAGGGCAGGTTGGGATTCTGCCCGAACACCAGCTGATGTGGGCTGTATCCATGAACACTCTGCATAGAGTTCTTTGCCATCAGTGCCCAGTCCATGGCAGTGCTCCAGTCACATCCAGTACTTGCTTTGACCTTCAGTAGGATCTCCGTCAGAGTTTGATTATGGCGTTCTAACAGTCCATTACTCCACGGACTGTAAGCAGGTGTTGTCTTAACTTCAATATTAAAGTTCTCGGCCATGTCTCTCACTTCCTCGTTGTTAAACTCACCCCCATTGTCACTGAACAACTTTTGAGGTGGGCCATGCACACTGATCCAATCCTGGATAAAACATTTGACTATTTCTGAAGACCTCTTGGTGGTTAAGACACTACCAGCACTGAAAAGGGTGAACTGGTCAATAATGTGTAGGTACCAAACCCCAGGTTCAAGTTGGTGCAGATCCACAGCAACGATTTCATTGTATGTAGATGCCAATGGTAAGCCGATAGCAGGTCTTGGTTTGGTCTTACAATATCTTTGACACACTTCACACTGGTTCACGATCTTTTTCAGAAGGCTGTCACATTCTGTGTCCTTGTTGCCAGAATTAGTCAAAAGTTTATGTATTTTATCAGCAGAAGCGTGTCCAAACTGTTTATGAAGTTTCTCCAGAACATTCATCTTTTCACTGGTGTTCATCTTATCAGTTGCAGTCAGTATTTGTTCCTCCGTAGCTTTTAATAGCTTATCAGAGTGAATACAATTTCTATTTTCTCTGTCCACAATGTTCACACAGTAATGACCTGAGCTAGTAAAGTCCAGTTTGACAGGCTGGTTGAACATCACTGCACTGTCCCTTTCCATGTCCAAAATGGTCGCTGCCCTTTTTAATTAGGTTTTACTCAAAAGCAGCGAGATGTTAGCAGGTACCACTTCAGTTTCTATATTACACTTTATGTTGCCAATTTTAGCAGGTATCTTTACCTTTTTTATGGAGTACACGATTTTTCCATCTCCAAACTCGAAGGGCCTGTGACTTTGTGTTTCTGTCTCTGTCATAGTCTTCCAACTTTTCTTTTGTAAAACAGTAATGTAGTTATCCAGCCACTCTTGTCCACAAACTGTCCTAGTGCAAGCAGTGTCTATTATTGCCGAGCCAAAACATTCTCTCATGAATATTTCTGCTTCTGTTGTTGATTCTATGGTGTACAGAGTTAAATTGCACTCTTCCACGTTTTTTGTATCATCAGCAATTTTAACACTATCAGCTTTGTGCGGACAGTTTTTAACCCAGTGAAAAGTACTTTGGCACACAGCACATTTCGACCGACGTCCGTACTTATCCAGCGGGTTTGTTCCGGGATGTGGAGTGTTCTGATGGGGACTTTGCCGCCAGTACTTGCCTTTTTGCCGCCGTTGCTCGGTTGAAAAACACGGACTCCTGGCTAATGCCTTCTGCTGCTGCACCTCTTTTTTCGCCAAATATTCTCTTTAAAGCGGACTTCATGGAAGCAAATGTTACTGAGAATGCCATTAAGGCCAACTGTCTGTCAGTTACATCCAAACACGCGGTGTCCAAAAGCTTAAAAGCCAAAACTGCGTCAGGTAGCTCTATGTTGTATTTTTTAATGCGCGAGTAACGCTGCTCAAAATTACATGTTAACTTCTTTTTTTATTCGGTCGAAATCCGAGTACGCCTCATAGATTCTATCCTTTTCCTCTTTTAGCAACAAGTTATCTAGTTTAGCGAACAATGTGGTCATTCCAGTGTCCTTATTTAAATCGTCTACCGGAATTTCCATCGCCGTGTCCCGCGCTCTTCCAGACAGCGCCAGGGCGACATCGAGCGCTTGCTTTTTCTTCTCCAAATCATTAACTCTTGTCCAAATGTTGACTTCATTCTTCCATCTTTCGTAAGACTTTCCTTCCTCAAACGTTGGCGGAACTCTGTAGTCACAAACCATCCTCTGCTACCAATGTTAGTCAATATAAATAACTTGTTTCTTTATCAACTTTATTGCACCAAGAACTGCGAACCAACCGCACTTTCCCATGCACCGAAGAAGAAGCACAAACCCAAAACATATGCTCCTGCATAACAGTCCCCCTAGTGAATGAACATGTAATATAAACAAAACAAAGGAGTAACATCACTGATGTCTTACTATTTAGGAACTTGTTTTTTTCTCCCCTGAATCATTTAAATGATTCAGGGAGGAGTTAAAAAATGTAATGCAACAGCTAAAAATATGAAGCTGTGTGCAAATTTTGGTATATAAAGACAAAGATGTCTCCAAACGGTAGGTGTGCCACTCAGGTGAATTTTTGGTTAAAATGTTTATTCTTCATTCAGCAAAGTTTGGTTAGCCTATCCAAAAATTGTGCAGGTGCTTCAAAATAGCAGTTTTCAAGTAAAAGTAAAAAGTATGGTATAGTAAAACTATTCTTATACTTATACAAGTAAAAGTATTGAGTTCACTACTTACAATACAAATAGCTAAAATTTACCTCTGATAACATAATAAAATAATAAATAAAATGTAACTTTGATCTGTAATGTAGTTGCGGAGTTTTTTTTTGTTGTGGTCATTTTTGACAAATGGGAAGCTCCTGGAAGTCTTTCTATAGCTTAACGTCTGTTGCTTTCTGCCTGGAGAAGACAGTTCAAAGGGGAATCACAACACACAGAGCAGAAAAGTTGGTTGTAGCTCTACATGTAGTAGTTTTATGGTATCTTAGTAACATTCAGCACCAGTGATTCAGCACTGAGAGCGTCAGAGCAGCAAACTGAAGCAAAGCCTTCTGCTCTACATTGCACTGTCAGGTCACTTACATTTGACAAGTGATCCCAGCACTGAGTCATGTACTCTCTGACTCTGTCTCTAAATCCAGACCAAGGAAAAATATGAATTTAGAATTTTATTTTTTATCTAAGATAACCACAACTGGCATGCTCCGCAGGACTGTCTACACTTCTTAGAACTCGCTCAGCCACAACCTTGGTTCTGATAGAAAATAAGTTGAACCCTGAATCACTACCAAAATACTTGAGTTGAAATTCTGTTCTAATCCCATTTTTTTTAGAAGCATACCAAAGTATGTATATAAGGGAAGTTTATTTGTGTAGCAGATTTCAGTCACAAGGCAATTCAAAGGGAAAAAATAAAATAACAAACCAGCAATAAAGATTAAAACACATTTGCAAAATAAAGGTTAGTGACAAAAGTTGTAAAGCAGACTACAATGAATGATGTCCCAACTAGTGTTGATCAAAGGCGACTCTCATGTCTTAATGTCATACTTGTTCTGTCAAAAACAGACTTGCAAAATTTTGAAGGAACAAAACAAAAGGTGCACATAAATATAGGAGTTTTTTTTTTTTTTTTTACACCAGGGTCTTCTGTCAGCTGTAGGTCTGTAGGCTTGGACCTAACCATGTGAAGATTGCAGCTACAAATGGGGATTTATTAAACGAGGCAATATTGGCTTGTTTTCATTTAACTGACCAAACAGATTGTCCATACATTGCAAAAAGAGAAATTAAGGGGAAATGTGAAAATGTGCTGCATCAAATAGTTAAATAAATGGTGACATAAATGCCACCATTTGATTCGCATCAGCAGATTATACCTTTCATTTCCTGCTTTTAGCTGACAAGAACAACACACATCATGGTTTATAGGCTTCCAAGTTTTGATATTTTGTCTGTTCAGAGATGGTGTTCTGAAAACACTGGTTGAAACAATCGTTTGTCTAAGGTAATATCGCCTTTCTATCACCTAAAACTAATGTCCAATCTGAGCCTGAGAGTATTTAAATCCAGCCGCTATTAAAAGTTGCTTTCCCACCTTCTCGCCCATTCTGATGTTTTGTCTAATCTTGTCATCACTATAGCTACATGTAGTAATGGATCATATTGATGGAGATATACAAATCTACCACAGAAAAAGTACAAATGACCACAAGGCCACAAGGCTTGTGGTTCTGGTGGAAGAAAAACAGCTTTGTTTTTATTTTTCTATAACTTCTATCCACAAAGATGTTTTGATTGTACCCTTAAACTGAGACCATTAAAAGTATTAGTGTAAGAATTCAATTCCCAAAAATAAATAGCCCCTTCTGCCCCACCTATCTTTGTGATTCCACTGCAAGGCTACATTATAGAACCAGTGGAGCTGGTTAAAACAGCGAGTTGAACAGATTGCCTTCTTTTCATAAATAGTTCAGTTCCAACACGGATCAAAAAGTGTTTCAATTTAAGCGGCTTTGGTTAAAACCATTGTAAAGAGGTTGTTTTGCCAAAGAATATCAGCGTAATAGTGATGACCAAGAAGAGCTATTTTATGCAGGTGCTTTTGGGGGGAAAATGAGAAAGAGTAAAAAAGAGAGAGGAGATTAAGATCTTACAGAAAGATTCTTCATTTTTCTATCATTTTATTGACTTATGCTCCCACAGGAACCACCTCCAAACAATTAAAGTCACTCGATTCACATTTATGTTACTTTAGGATTAGCCTGAAGGACCCTGGACAGACAGTGTAGAAACGGAAAACTGGATTAAGGATAATAGTCACGCATTAGACACTCAGTCAAAGTCGGATACACACTCTCTGAGCTTTCGAAATGTTAAAAAAAAACTGTAAATGGAAGCAGAAACTGAATGCTAAATTTTAAAAGGTTAAACTCTTTACAAAAAGTCATGATTGGCACCATAAAGACACAATCTCACAAATATCTGTTTGAGGCTGAAAAATCAGACAAAGGTTACTACATTTTTTTAATGCCTTTTTATTTATTAAATAAAATATAAGTCACCTATTTTGCTAAAATGCTCAGACCGTTTTCAGTCTAACGGCAGTAAGATGTGCTCTCGTCAATAAAACTATGATAAATGACGTAAATATTTTAGTATTGCTTCATTTACAATAAATTCGTATTAGAAGACCAGTAATGGTCAAGATAAAAATAATTTTAAATCAGGTTTAGCAAAATCATTTTATTTATTCAAAATTGTGTGTTTTTATTTGATTTATTATTGTTTCTCCTACGCTTTGTCGTTCTGGATTCAAACATTTATATTTCCTTTTCATTTTCCGTCTTATTCCACTTCTTTTCTCCTCTTCCTTCTTTCTATTGATTGGGCACAAGCAACAAAAATTAAAATGATCAATAATATTTTTCTTGTACCAAATTGCCTTTTATGCAGCCAAAGTGTATTCAAAAACAACATTTATTTTTGTTGATTTAGGGTTTGAGAAGCAAAAGAATAACCTAAGGACATTAAACAAAATTATTAATCATTGCACGCCAGAAATCTCTGCCCAGGAAGTTTATAGTGATGGCTCCAAACGTCGAGCCATTTCGAATCCATAACATAACCAGGAAACAGGACAGGAAATTGTTGACATCTACTCACAATACGTTTTCAATTATCTGGCAGCTAGATTTGGGAGGCAGGCTTGGTTGTTTACCTGGATAAGCAGGTGAAAACAATGGGTACTGATGAATGGGCATGGTTGAATTAGACTGAGTGTACACATGAGGTAAAGAAAAAACCCAAGTCTAGCTGCAAGGATCATGACATTTAACTTTAAAGGTTTTTTTATTTTTAATTAGAGTTGTTATTTAAGTTATTTCTATAGTTATGATGCTATAGGCTTAGGCTGCTGTCGGAAAATCTGACCACTCTCTGGCTGCTACTTTCTTCCTTTGTCCAATCTGCAATCAACCTTGTTAACGTTTTGTTTTCTCCTAGTGTTCTTCTCTCCATAGTAGCCACACCTGGTCTGGCGTTCTGTTAGCTGAGACAGCTTCTTGGATGAGAACATGGGCTGAGATGGTGCCAGCGACGCTCTACAACCTCAGCTATAAACTCTTTTTTTCAGTGCCCTCTACATCTATTTTAGTTTTCTGTCTCTTCAAACCACCAGTCGGTCGTGGCAGACGGCTGCTTGTACCGAGCCAGGTTCTGCTGGAGGTTTTTTCCAGTTAAAGGGGAATGTTTCCTCATGTTGCTACATGCATGCTAATTATGAGGGATTGCTGCAAAGTCAAAGAAAACAAAAGAGCATTGTTTCGGTCCACTGATTCCAGAGGAGTGAATGCTGCAAGTCAATGATACAAGTCAATGATACGATGAATCTGCTGGGGTTCCTTAGATTGGAAACTTTTTCAAACTGATTTTTAATGATGTATCTATGATTTTAATAGATCTTCTTGTAAAGTGCCTTGAGACGACACCTGTTGTAAATTGGCGCTTTATGAAATGATTCTTTAACTTCTTCGAATCTTCCTTTTCTTATTTCTTCGAACATTTCAAATTGTTACGCTCAATTTTGCATCACTGCCAGCTAAAATAGGCCTTTCATCTGAGAGTGTTTCAGATCTTATATTCCATTTATGCAAGTGGTATTTTTTAAGGTCAATATAAAGCCAAATTAAAACCATTAGTTAATCCTTGTTTATTGATTAAGTAGGAAAAACCGAGGAGAAAACCATAACGTCTCAGATAAAACAACTGATCAGGCTCACAGAAAGAACACAACCTGAAGAAGAGTCACAATGAAAGCGTTCCTTGTATATATTTGGTTTGCATGGTTGCATGTGCTTGAGTCAGCATGTGTGTGTGCCAGAGATATTTGTTGTCCAGAATAAAATGCCAACCTATCCTCTGGGGATATTATTGTACGAAAAGAGTAGTTCCATAGCAAAATGAAAAAAAAATGTTGACGTGTACATTATCCTAAATCTTGTGTGTGTCGGCTGTGTGTGTGTGTACCAGCTGTGTGTTTGAAATAGGGAACTAAGGTGTGACTCACTGTGGAGCATTTTAGTGTTTTGGCTGAACAGTATAATACATTGTGAACGGTTTTATAACCCAAACGAGCTGCCAAAACACGGGATGAAGGTTAGAAGAGCATTATAGGAGGCAACCACCATCTTAAATATGTTGTATGTACTATCCGTTTTAATGTCCTTTATCTATTATACTTATTTATTGACTGTTACCATGAAATATTCCATTTTCACATTTCAGTATTTTATAGATTTTTTGTCACTGTTTCAAACCTGCTGAACATGAAGTTGCAGTAAAAAAAAAACTAAGATTTATTTTGTAGCTGTACCATTTAATCTAATTACCATCTTGTTACCATTTACCAGTTTCAAGAGTCTGAATAAAGTTTGGTCAAATTAATTGTGAATATTATCCACAGCATGTGGTTCTTCTAACTTTGGAAGCGTTTCTTACAATTTGTAATATGTCTTTTTCATTATGCAGAGGAATATTGGCCCACTTGTCTAGAAGACCTATTTTAAATCAGCAACTTTGAAGGAAGGTGGAGCATTTAATCCCTATTTAAGATTACACCATAATCTCAGTCAAATAGCAGCAGACTAACTGGTGTTATTTGGTTCATTGTACTGCTGTAGAACCCCAATTCCCGGGTTCAATGTTCTAAACCATCGGCCAAACTTTCTCTCCCAGAATTGTTTTTGTATAAACCAAAATTCACAATCACAATCTCACCACTAGTTTTGATTTCCAGCATGGTGTTAAGTTTCGGAAAAGCTATGTTACGTTTACACAACATTTCAGCAGAAAGGGAAAATTTCGGAAAGTCTTGGGAAGATTTTGGAAAATGTAATAAGGGTCAGCGGGGGTTTTGGTCTTAAAGCCCAAGCTCATGTGAAATGTATCCCTAGTGTGGAATTTTTTAATTGAATCATAAATACTACTGTTTTAGTTTTTAGTTGCCGAATGTTGAAAGAGGAAGAAAGAAAACAGAAAAAAAAACATAAGATGTGCAGTTAAGTATCTTAACATACAAAATATATCACATTTGCCATTTCAGTAAGAAAATGAACAAAACCAGTACGGAAAAACAAACAAGAAGAAAGTAAAAAAAAAGAACATATATGTTGATTACTGTCAGCATGAACCCATTTACACAGTGAATTCTATTTTAAGCATAAATTACCTGTAATTCAGCTGTAAATGTGTAGCTGCAACAGTCTAGCTGTAGGGGTCTTAGGGGTTTTCACAAAGTTCACAAAGTTTCTTTCAACACGATATATTGATTTTTGAACGAAATGAACCCTTTTTTTTAAAAAGTGTTTATTTGTTTAAATAAAACATGGCGGAAGGCAATGTTCTCCACACTATCAATATAAAACTGTATTACACTGAATGTAATTCGACATTTTACAGTTGTTATTAGCTGAAGTAAAAAAATAAAAAAAAACATGCAAAAAAAAGTTAATTAAATCGAAATAAAAAAAATACAAATCTTCTAAGCGTTATTCTTCATTGTATTTCTTTTTCAAGGTCAGAATGTTTGTTTGTGGAAGCTGCACAATTTAGCATTTATAATATAATATGTATTTAAAAAAAATAAATCCAGTGTGTGTGCTTAAACATGCAATTTCCTCTGCATTCCACAGTGTCCCACTACAACAAATGAGGGCCAAGCAGTGTAAAAAGCTAAACTCAGCCAGTTGTCCCCTGGACCAGCTGAGTTGTGAGCTCACACACAAAGTCCTAACCCATATAAGCACACTGACCTATTTGAAACTGTAGCTGTTTGTCATCCCTTGCAAAACACGCAGTTTATGTGTACTGCTAGCTTGTGTTTCTTAAAAGGAATTTTAAGTTTTTTTTTGCTTCTATCCAACCATGATGCCCTTGGGTAAATTTAGTCTGAGGGCCAGTCTGTGAAGGTTGCCTGGATTTTGCTCTAGCTGACCACGTGGAGGCTTTTGTATCCCTTTATGTCTTCATTAAAGGAGAAGAATTGACCGCGATCCTTGAGAAGAGAAGCTTTGAGCAGCTGGCCTACAACGTTAAAGGTACATAGCTGAACATCATGCTTGTGTAATGTGTGATCAACTGCGCACAGTGCTGATTTTTATTTTTATTTTTACTGTATCATAGATACCATTTTTCCTTCGTCATTCTTATAAAATGTTTCAGAGTGTCGCAGCGAATCGTTTTTTTTTTCATGTCTCCACTGGTATTCTGATTATTTAACTTTGGTAATGAGCTCCATGTTAAAGGAATTGAAGATTTATTTATGCCTACATCTTCAAAACTTCTCTTGGCACCCTGCGAGAGCACGCCTGAGGCAGATGCGGAGTCCAGTTGGTGCAGCAGACACAAACAGACAGAAAGGAAAAAACATTGTGACCCTTTTGACTTTTCTCTTCAATCACCCCACAGGTAACTATATTCAAAAATAAGAACAGACAAATGTCGTTTTCAACAGTGAGGGTTTCAATGGCTTATCTGTCTAAATGCTAAATCTTTTAATAATCGGGACTAAACATTTTTAATTGCTGAAATTGTTTAAACATCATTTTGAAATGTTTTATCATGTATTAATAGTAAATATTATTTACATTAAAAGGTGTTAAAAGGTGTTACTGTTCAGAAGTAATGTTATCAAAAACTAAATCAGTCCCATAGCTTGTTAGTTAATCACAATTATTTGTATTTATTTTTTGCTGTCAAAGAATAATTTTTGCCTAGTCATATCAGGTACTGCACCTGAAAAAGGTTCCTGTGTAGATTTAAAGTTAAATATTTAAAGAATCAATACTGAAAATTATGATAGCTAAAAAATGTGGATGAAAATGTAATCTTTACTAATTATTTATTGAGTTTTTTAAATAAATGATTAACTAAAAACCAAAGTACATAAGAAAGTAACTAATCCCCTGTACAGAACAAACAGTTCTAACTCTGAGGTACATACTACATTATTTATTTTGGAACGATAAATCAATTGATGAATGTTCTTCTCCATCATAATTGGTGCGGACTAAAATTCCTAGAAGCAATCAGGAATCTGTTCGGCTCAGATCTACAAAGGGGATAGTTTAAGAATCCACTCTAATTCAGATACATTTTTTTAAATTACTAAATTCAGCTGTCCAGATGAGGATTAAGTAGAGCATCTTTGGTAATTAAAGGTCAAAATAAAATGTCTGATTCAGGCTGCATAATAAATAATAATTGCTGAAATGTAGACACACTCTCATTCACTTTAAAGTTGGTTTGATTCGACTCCGCTGTACCACTACAAATCATATCTTTTCATTATGCTTTACGTTTTTTTGGACAGTATTAAACCAGAAGAAGGAGGACAAAGAAACAGAAAGGAACCGAAACAGAAAATAAGTCGGCACAATATCATTCTCTTCAGGTGCAGAAATATTTACATGTCCATTATTTAGGTCCCTGCAGGATACTCGCATCTCATCACAGTGCCGCAGTGGCGCCGCTGTATGCCCATGCTTCTGGAATACACGTGAATATGCAGGTGTGCGATGACCCTGACAGCCCTGTTTCTTGCACCTTTTCTCCCGTACACTGGAGACAGTCAGCGGAACAAATCTTAATGCTCTCTGCAGATGTTTTGCTTAGAAAAAGCAGAGGACTCACGTTAAGGGATTCTGGCAAATACAGTGAATTATCACAGACATAGCAGCAAGAGAATGAATTTATTTTTATCAAGTATTCGACAACGATTTATAGTCGTGTACTATATAAGTGAAACACTACTCGAGGCCTACGACAGATACAGCCCTACACTAATTATTGGGCTGAAGGTAGGGCCTTTATCATTTTTGCATTGGAAAAAATGGAAATTGTAGAATTGTAGATACAAGCAGAATATACTGTCACATAAATATTATTGAGGTTTTTCTACTATGAAACTATGGAATATTGTTTCATTTGATAACGAAAATTCATGATTTTCCAAGTACTTTAACCTTTTATAATACAGCTCATTATCAAGTCCAGTCCAAGGATGTACACAATAGTGGTGTGACAACACATCCTGCATACAAAATACCATGATAAACTAAAATAGCTCAGGAATAGTTTTTTCTTACCACTACTTTTTCTTAGTGGTAAGAAAAAGTTCTGGTTTGCTAATACTAGGACTATAAATTTTTCGTCTTGCAAATGAAATCATACATTTTAAAGTCCAGTCAAATATGTGTTATTCTGCTCCTTCTGACATGTATTTTTTTCAGTTTCAAGTTAAGCATGGTAGAGAGAGGAGAGGTAGAACATCAGCATGCTTGGCAAAAGAAAGGTGGCCAGAACCAAACATCCCATGGTGGATGATACCGTTACACCCCAGCAAAAGCACTAGCAGCAATAGACAACAGGTTGGCAGTCGGTTTTATTGGTGTGGGAACCAAATTGATTCAGATGCCTCATGTGCAAGATTTGCTCCTCTTGGGTGTCTGCATCTTTCTTGAGCAATCCGTGAAGCAACAAATTTAAAACCTTTTAAATTAGATTGGTCATTTTTAGGGCAGATTCCACAATTGTCAAGTCAATTCTTTGTTCTTCAGGTGCAGCAAATATATATATATATATATATATATATATATATATATATATATATATATATATATATATATATATATATATATATATATATATATATATATATATATATATATATATATATATATATATATAT
>JAVLVB010001185.1:503464-555996 GCA_032876305.1 Orestias chungarensis
ACAGACAGTCTTGCTGACACAATGACACTCTTCATCTAGGGACATTGTGTAAGGAAAATCATGCAAATTTATTCATCCTTTGGGTCAAAAGAAAGAAAACTTAGAGCAAAGAAGGATGAAACAGTTAAAGTAATAAAAAATGGGGGGGAAAATATTCGGGGGCAAGCTATCAAGAAAGTGTGAATGAATATCTGAAAACAGAATGAAAAAACAGCGACAAAAAACAAACAAACTGAAGGACAGGCAGAGGAGAAGGCTGTTGTCAGGACTTTTGGCCAGAGAGGAGCTGTCTGTGTATGAATACTCAGGAGACACTTTGACAAACACACACACACACAGACACACATAGAAACACACAAAATGCACTCATGGCATGGCCTCTGGTCAGATGGTGGGCTTTGTAGCATAGAGCACAAGGACAGGTGTGTATTCAAGCAGAGCCTCTCCCTGGAACTGATTGTGTGTCTTTGCGTGTAGTCTCTACTCTATGTGTGTGAGTTAAGCGTTAAAATAAGGATGTAGGATTAGGTACTTTAATTAACAATGCCTATTACAAAGTCAAACTTGTTTGTAAAAGGGCAGTTTGCTGTGGTGCCACATACACTACACCACTGTGGCCATCAGGTATAAGTATAAAGTGAAAACCATACATTTATAATAGTACGACACAACATAAAAGCCAGACTAAAAAAAGTTAAAAATAAATATATATCAGGTTCAATATGATACTGTGGTTGGTAAACTGTAAATAAACAATAAACAGGTAAAGTAAAAAAAAAAATTTGTGATTTATTGAAGATATAAAATATTTTGTGGGGAAATTACAAGAGAGAGAGAGAGGGAGCGGAATATTGAAGCAATCTGGTTAAATGCACAAAATATAACGTAAATAGTTGTAGAAGAAAAAAAAAACACCTTGCCAAAGCTTGGGGGTGGAATTTATTAGTGTATGTTGTAATAACTTGACTCTGAAAAAGTCCTTAAATTGTCCTGGAAAAGGCCTTAAAAATACTTTCCAGAAAAGAGTGGGAACCCTGCAGGATATTCTCTTTAATTCTCCTCAAAGCTACATGATTTAGGGCTGTGATGGTCAAAAAGCTGTTTATGTCAAACAAACTATTTTTCCTATGGACTGACTATATGGTTTCGAAAATAATGTTGCTAAAACATACTTTGCCAAAAAAACACTTTTCTATGATTTAATGACTTTTCATCCATTGTTAAAAGATTCCCAGGGTCCTAACAAAATGCATAACATAATAGACCCACAATGCTTAGCATTATGCATAAAGTGCTTTTCCACATTTACAGCCTTAATTCAATAAAAAAAAGCTTTGACGTTTCCTAATATTCCTCCATAACAAAAAGCTTGAATTTAGACAGCATGCAGCGGTTGATATGGAGAGACTTTGTTTCCAAGTGCCCACACTTTTCTGCAGCTCTCCGACAGTGAGCTCTGGACACATTTTTTTTACTTCCCTTACCATCATTCTCACTGTGTGTGGTGGCAAGATAAATACAGGTCTTTTAACCACCCTAGTGAAAAAAGGGGCTGAAAATCGACCCCTGTGTCATGTCATGTTTGTAACCCACAGACAAAGAAAGTTGTAGAATCATTTTCAGAGAGTTCTTGGAAACTCTGTTTAACTTTTGTATAAAGTGGGAAAAGGACAATTAATTCAATTCATGAATATTTTTAAGGGTATCAAAAATGGGACACTGGTGATTTTGTTTTTTTTACAGTCACATATTCTTTTCACTGTAAACAAAATGAAAATAAAAATGTAATCATTAAAAAAATTCCTTGCAATATCATGCTCTCTTTCTTTACCAGCAGTGCCAATAAACTCAGAAAGAGCAACGTTATATTTTTTTGATAAGCTCGAGAACAAAACGTTTTTACACTTTTAATGATCTCGCATTTGGTAGCAAAAAATAACCGGTAAATCCGCCTGTCACCTCAGTTATGCCAAATGTAAGCACAACCCTTAGACGATTGACAATTTCACCCTGTCTGTCCAAATAAACTTGGTGAAATGCAAAAACAGATTACGGGTCTTACTTTTTGGATTTCTAAAGAACTAAATTGACTGCCTTGCTTTTCAAACCCTAATCTCTTGTTGGAATGAAAAAATGTGCCTTGGATCACGCATCCTGTGCAGTCATGTTGGAGCTAATCGGTTAGATTGGACTCATCGTGCCCATGTAAGCTCGCTTATTATTCTTGGTAGTAATGATGGATAATGTAGTTATTTTTTATAGTAGTTGATATTGAAAAAGAATTTTGGCTGCATCAGTGAGCCCTGTTTCTTTTTATAAACTGGTTCCATTGGTTTTTCACCGTAAAACTCCTCAAAAAAACTATGTGCTATAGTTTTAGTCATGTGCATAGAATCTGGGTGTACAACAAACTGAAAAACTTAACAATGACAAAGTTTTGACTTAAAGGGAGTGCACTTTATGCTAAATAATTATGACTGGATTTTGAATGGTTCTTCTGGTCAGATTATCTCATGGTGTATTTAGGCCGAACGTTTCTGGACTGTCAAGAGTGTCTGGTTTACATGTAAAGTCAATGTGAACGTGCCCCTAGGAGGGTCGAAAAGTACCGCGGCACAAGTTCAAAACCCTCGAGTTGGGAAGTCCTAACTTTTGTTGGTGGATGATTGAGCATCAACCAATCAGAGAGACTGTGCTAAGTATGTCACGTAGTGGTGCATTTTCAATTGAGGTGGAAGAACCGGAAGTGACAATGGCAGATAAAGTTATTGTCGCTACTAATTTGAGTGAGACGAAGATAGCGATGAAATAAAGCCTCGGCGTGGGGCAGCTCCTAGACTAAACTACAAACTCTATAGTCTTCTAAATATTTATGGCGGATCCAGAAACAGCTTTGAGGAAGCAAACGAAGACGGTCTCTTGCTTTTATCATAAAATAAAGCCAAGTCGCTATCTCAATTTCAGACTGGAAGTGCGAAGGCTGTGTCAGGTCCGTCTGAAGTGTCGGACTCTAAAAAATACACACGCATCCAACTTGAAGCGTTAAGACAGGTTTTTGATGCCCATAACGTGTTTGGTGTGAGCACAGCATTACACATTTCGTATGCACACTTTTACCAACGTGGTTAACATATTCAAAGCACAACAAACCTTTTGCTGAACTTGCCTATACAGTTAAGTTGTTAAACAGACATTTTTCACTATTAAATGTCTTCCCAACGAATAAAACTAAATATCAGGGCTACCTGGTGCTTGTGTATATATATATATATATATATATATATACACACTTTTCTGAACCCCAGTGCCTTGAATCACAGTTTAGAAGTTAAGCAAAACTTTAATTTTCAAGCATGAGGAATTTAAGACCCTGGTCTGTCTGCTGAAAGAGAGCACATACTCGAACAGCACACAGTGTCAAGCCTAAGTGCTCAGTTGCCTTAAAGGAATGCTTCACACACAGAAAAGCTAAGACACTTGCAGTTATAAAATACATTTGGTATCCCTTAGGAAAAGTGCTATGTCAGGCCTTTTCCTTTATACCATTGTACAATAATACCTACACACATAATGCACAAAGTCCCAACTGCAGATCATTTTACAGATGGATTGTGTGCATGTTAACTGCCAGATGAACCTTTCTGTACTTGCCTTGAGGGGATCTAAAATGTGCTTTCCTGACTAAGTCTGTGCGAGTTTCTGCAGTTCAAGGATTGTGGTATAGGATTCCAAAGACCCAGACTAAAACCGGCATCCAGATGTTAGCTAAGATGTGTAACAAAACAAACATTACATAGAACCAACGCTTTTCTTCAGGATGCAAAGAGAGCTGGCAGAAATGCTCAACAAGTTCGCATCCTGAACTGCTAGTTTTAATGATGAGGGTTCTGAAAATCACCATAGCAATATTGATTATATGCAAGGTGCTGTAAGACATGGCACATACACAGCTATTTATTGTGGACTTGGTATTGATTTTAGCTCAGGTGAATGAATCAGATATCAGAGGATATGAAAAGTATCTTCTGTGGTTAAGACTGGAGCCATGCATTTTAGAGGTAATTAATACCAACCACAAAAAAAGTCGTTTGGGTCTTTATTGTGGTGTCTACAAAATGAAAAGACTAAGATCAGTGCGACCTGTGTGCGACAGTTGGTGTTTGATCACACTTGCATCCAAGAATAATAAAGGTCATCCTTCAATTTAAATAATTTTATACAGAATAAAATAAAAGTATCTTCAAAGGGTGTTTGTGGACTAAAATACTATTATCATGAGGTGTCTGTTAGACCTTCGGTGTAATTAGTAGCAGATGGTATTAGTTTGCAATACTATATGCCTAGGTGAAGCAATATTTTCACTGCAGGAGAACCGGGTCAAACAGGTGAAAAGTTCAGTTTGAGCTGAGTTTCAGCAGTATGGATGTAAACGGGGTTGGTTTAGACTTTTTAAAATGGGTTTCTGTGATGTAGTTATCAGTATTTTGTACCTTGCTTAGAGTAGATAGAGGTTATATCAATGTACATTTGAAGCAAAAGAGAAGTTACTGTTTCAGAGATATGCTACTAACGAATGATAAAGCATAATTTGAGCCTTTTGTGAGATCAAAGATTTTATGCAGATGTGATAAAAAATTTTAAGGTCAGTATAAACATGACAATTTTGCTCAAGCTCCTACACAAAGTTGTGTTATATGAGAGGTATTGTTTGCCTCTATGCATTCCATATGCACATTCTGATGTCTGTTATGTATTTGCAAAATGAAAGATGGTTTCTAAATACTGTTTAAGCTAAAAAGCACTGGGTTGTTATTACCTGTGAAACACCTTCAAAACTTCCTTTTTATATTGTTTCTTCTTGTTTCTGGCTTAATAAATGTTATGGCTACATAAACATGGTTGGGAGTAAAGCAAAGTTCTTCTTTTATCAGACCAATCAGGCATAAACTTGGCATTATGCATCCAATCCAGCAATCTACAGATTGGGTTAAGATCTGGGAAATCTGTAGACCAGTTTAACATATTAAATCTGTTTTGTTGCTCTTTAAACCATCCTTAAATCATTTTTTTTTTAAGACAGGATGATTTGTTCTGTCACAGCCATCAATGAATCTTGGTTTATGTGGAGGTGTAGAACATCAACATAACCACCTGGGTTGGCTGCAAGGGCTTCCACAAAGCATTAGACTATGTGTTTCTAGGCAAGCAAAGTACACAAAATCATTAAGCACAACACGATTTCTTATTTTATCTTCCCTCATTTGGTTCAGGTACTTGCATACTCTTAAACAGTAAACAGGGATAGATACTGGCATCACACACAAAAAAAAACTGCGATGCTTGGTGCCTTCTGACACCCTTTTCATAACATAATGACCTCTTCAGCAATTTGGGCACTAGCTCTTATTTTGGATCAGAAATATGGATAACCCTTTGTTTCCTACACCAAAAAAGCCAAAGCCTTGGTCACGGTGACCCTGTTGCCAGTTTCTCACTTTTCCTTCTTTGGACCACTTTCCATTTATCACTAACCATTATAACCAAGGAGATGAGTCCTGTTCTTAACGTTAAGAGCTGAATGTTAAGAATAAAATGTTGACTTTCTGCCTAAAACAAATGTTTGAGAAATGATCCTTGAAAACATCAGTGTTTTTACTTTTGCTTATTTATACTTATAGTCATCATCCGTTTTCATCAAAAAAATGTTTTAGTAATATCAATCAACTTAGAAAAAAACATGAAATATATTTAAATTGTTTTTGTAAAATGTAATAAAAAGCAAATTGAGAAAAAAAAAGTAGAAAACAATCAAAACTGAACTAGAAAATCTTAAAACTAATTTAACGCAAATACAAAGGCTAAAATTACACAAAAATAACGCTCCTCCTCCGTGCCCCCATCTGACTAGCAGCAAATAGCAAGAACCAAGTGAAACCGTGCGACAAAATCCTGACTTGCCATTTTCAAGCTCAGAAGAATGGTTGTAAGTGGCACCAAAGGATGACATGAAGAAGCGAAAGTGGAAAGGGTAAGAGCTTTTTTTTTTACACTCAACAAATGCCAACACACTGGCAGGATGAGGCACCAACTGCTGGCAGGGAGTGTAAAGGAGTCACATTGGCACCCACATTTGGTGGAGGGGGACTGAAATGATCCAGAGTAGGGAGCAGTCGAAGACAACGTAAACAGATACAAAGGTTCAAACAGTCAACTCACAACACAAAGACACACAATATCAGACACTGTAAACGGACCACACAACCAACCCCAGGAATCCAGGATGTGGTCCCTTTCATTCTGGGGTGGTGACAAGCAGACCACCAAAACATAATACCCCGTTGCAACTCAGTAGCCTAGCATAGCCAAGGGCAGGGCAACATCCAAACCCCTACATCAGGGGTGGGTAATTCCATTCCTCTAGGGCCAGTGTTCTGCAAGTTTTAGATGTTTCTTTTCTTCAGCAAACCTGAGTCAAATAATCAGGTCATTAGGAGGAATCCAGAGAACTTGACCTTTACTGGGGAGATGCTTCATCTGTCTGATTCAGCTGTCTTGGACCTGGGATAAATTTAAACCTCGTAGGAGACTGGCCTATGAGGACTGGAGTCGCCATACCAGTAACCTACCAAGGACTGGAAGAGTTAAAAGAAAAAAGGAAACCAGTTTATGATATGCCTTCCAAAGGAGAACTGGTGACAGGGAACTTTTATGAAAAAAATGATTTGATGAAGTAACACAGATATATAATATGGGTTACAACATGTACAGCATTTAGAGATCTTTTTGGTCTATTTATCTCTTGTGTGCCTCTTATCAGGTGTTTTTTTTATCATTATGGTATTTATACAGTTACCGTCTATTACCCAGCATACTTTCAGTACTTGTTTCATGTCAAATAAACAAACAGATTGTTTAAAAGAAATCTGTATTGATGTCATTTGTCAATAGTTAATGAAAATTAGCCATTGACAAATGGGACAGATAAGGTTTTTTTGTTAATCACAGCTGGAAGCATATTGTGTAGGAAAAGTTGTGAAACAATTTTTTCAGAACTCTTATTATCGTAAATTTCCAATCAGGTAAAATGCTCAGCAAGTTGTTGAATCATAATACTAATAACAAATTACAACTAACTATCAAACTGAAATTGTATAAAAAATTACCTTGACTTTCAAGAGCTTTGGTTGAGGGGAAAAAAAGCTAATTTGATTCCTAGAAGTAGAAACAGAAGTCCCGTAGGAACTCTTTGTTCTGTGGTTCAGTTAAAAAGAATTAAAATTCAGTCTTAATTAAGCATGGCTCAGACTTCTAATCCAGGCTGGAAATCGGATGTGAAAAAAGGGAACTTCCATATAAGTCACACCATTAACTAAATTTTAATAAAATGTTCTTTACATTTAGTGTCTTGTTTTCAACATCAACACTGATGAATTGAAAATTACCATGTAAAAATACTAGTGGCAACAAAAATTTGCATTTTGTATTTCGTATTATTGGTTATCACTCCCCCCCCACCCCAATTCCTTTCAAGAATCATTTAAAATACACCATGAATTGCTCTTTGTTAAGAAATGTTTGATTTTGGACATAAAAATAATCAGCATTCAATGTTTAGTGCAAAGTTTTTGAGGAAATTGTGGAGTCTGATGTAAAAGTAAAATGTATCTTATTAGAGTTTTTTAAACAGTTTTAGATACATTTTTACTGTTATAATTTGAAGAAAAATAATTATATATCTACTGGAACATTTAGCCACTGTAGGATACATGGAAATGCTGTTCCATGTTTCAGCTACTATCTATTCCTAACTTAGTTCTATTTGTTGTCCTTTAAACTGTCATCTAGTTTCTTGAACTGATCTTAAATAATAGGTGTCCCTCCTAAAACCAACCATCTCCTTATTCTTGTTCAAGCTAAAGTAGAAGTGATTTGTCCCCCCAGCTCATTGACTGCCCATCTCTCCATCTCAGTTTCCCGTCTAGCACGATCACAACCTACAACCATGCTCATCTAAGTATTTCTCCAGATGACAGAACTCCAAATTGTTGTGGACATCTGATGTGTACAGGGTGAACAGAAACTGTGAGGGTGCAGTGCCCTGCGGTGTACTTATCACTTAAGCAAGTGATCCAGATACAATAAATTTGACCCCAGCTTTCAGTCACATATCAGACGACAGCAAGCAGAATTTTAACATTAAAACCAAGCAGAACAAAACTACTCAGCAAAAAAAAAAAAGCAAAGAGAGCTGTGAAAGTAATGGGCCTCTGATCCCAACCACAACCTAAAACGGTAACAAAGTCACATTCATCAATATTTTATTATTGCCAGTAGTTTTTATATAATTGTTTTTGATTTATTGTATGTTTTTCTGTGTAAATCAGTTTTTGGTAAAGTAGTTTTCTCTGTTAGCTTTATCCAATTACGTTTTCACATGGAGAAAGATTCAATGTAGTCTTGTACTCTTTAAGTACTTTATCCTGTGATGTCTTTGCAACCAGTTTCAAACAAACATACTTAAGTAGTAAATTATGGTTAAAAAGCTAAATCACTGAATAAATAAACAAATAAATACATTTCAGCCAAGGAATGTTTTTTTTTTTTTCATTTCGTTTTGCATGTTTGACATCCCTAGAAAGCTTTTTTTCTGAACCTCTTTTCCTCTCTAACCAGCAACAAAAGCTCATCATCAAGGGCCTACAAGAATTAGGACAGTGGAAAAAATTGGATTAAATTGACTTGAATATCGATGAGGAATAGAGGTCTATCCTCCTGTGTCACATAATGAATACCAAGCCAAGCCATTTGACGGTTGCAGTATTTGAAGTAGCACAGGAGGGGGCTGCTTGAAAATCTCCTACTGTGGCAGCTTTCTAAACCATCTCAGCCTGGAACAGAAACTGAATAAATTTTTCTTCTCCCATGGACTCAAGCTTATTATGTTGCTCTCTTGCTATGGTGGCACCAACCAAAAACTGGGAGCATGACCCACTTTTGGGAGCTACCACTCCTAATATGAAGACCCATTTCTGTTTGGCCTGAAGTCCTACTTACAATTCTGTAAGTACAATGTATGCCTCTGTTAGCTGCAAGTTTAGAAAAACTTTTTACTTCTTTGTTTAGATTTGGAGCAGTTGCTAAGAAATTTAAAAGCCTCTGGCATTTGCTGGATACTTACAAGATGTCCTCAGGCAATTAGGTTTTGCTGAGAGCCTACGGTACTACCATGGCTGACAAAGAGTTGAAATAGAAATGTTCGATTTAGTAAAAAAAAAAGAAAAAAGAATAAAAAAAGTTAACTAGCCAATTTGGAGGGCAATCAGTATTTCAATTGTTACTGATTAAGTTTAGTCAACATTTTTAATCTGTCTATTTTCTGGGTAAATTTTGTAACCTTAGCTTACGTGTAGCAAACTGGTCAATTTCAGTCTTTATAAAATTGTCATAGATTACTGCCGTTCTGACTTGCAGTGATAAAACTAAAGTGTACAAAAAGTGCTTTTCATAGTTGGTAATTGGTTTGAATTTTTTATAATACTAAACGACTAACAGTAAAAGGGGTATTTTGTCTGTTGTCATCTTTTCATTCAGTGGCTTTCATGTTTTTTGATCTTTGACAAGGGACCTAACCCCAATTTTAGCAGCGTCTCAGAATCTATGTTTTCAGAACCTGGCATTCAGCTGTTGTAAAAAAAAAAAAAAGCAACTGTAAACCTTTTCCATTGACTTTCTTTATTGACTTGGGAAAACCACAGAGCAATTCTGAATATTTGTGGGCTTTGCATAAAGACTTGTTTGCTATCTCTATGTGTTCTTAGGGTATGACTGTACCACTCACTCGCATTGTATTTGTGATTATGCAAAAGCGTAAATAAAATAAAATAAATAAATCTTTCTGACTGAACGTACCGTGAGGGCCAGCATGTGAATAATAAGGTCCGTCCCTTTGTTTTCGTTTGAAATATGATGTAGAGAAACGAAATTGACATTGACTGAGCAGACTTTTTTGTGACTTCTGTGTCCTTGGGGTCCTTCGAAATAAGGCCATGTTTCAAACACACGGATGTGATTTCCATTGCTTTTTGACCAGCCATAGCATTTGAGACACTACTGGGGCCAATTCTTTGATTAAAAGATCAGTGTGTGAGAGGATGTATGAGAGGGAGAAATCAAAAGAAGATGGCGTCCCAGCATGTGATCACACAGAGAATTATAGAAGAGCACACAAACCCAGGGAAGAGGAAAAGCTCCTCTGACCTTTTCATGTCAATGGCGCCTCCCTAAAAAGATTCCAGCTTGAGTTTCACTTTTATCTAGATAGCAGTTTACCGACTTATGAAACCTTTCTTTAAACAGACGTGTCTCTGTGACATACTCGTTGACAATGGTCCAAAATGAAAACCACCTGATTATCAACAGCCTGTCAGTCGGATTAGCTTGCTACACAAAGAAGAGAAAAAAACAAAAAACAAAAACTTAATCAATTAAACTAAAACAACAAAACCTAAAAACATGTCTATTAATTTTAATAGAAAACATGAAGTAAAAAGCCAAAAAAACTAGTTTTTTAGCCATAATTCTATATATTTCGAAATAAATTCTTAATTGATAAGCTGAGTTGGTAAATTAAGTTCAGTTTAGTGGTTTAAGCAAGTGTGCTCTAAAACAATGTAATTTTTTGACGTTACCTTTTACTCTTAAGTATGGTAGGTTTATACAAAAAATTATCAAATGTAAAATTACCAAAATTACATGTAAAACTATATTAAGATCAAATTTATGGACTTGGCACATTTGTTATTAGCAGTAAATAAAACATAATGGCATGGTGTATAGGACATCATTAACCTGTAATTTTGCTTGTATAGCTTTTTATTGATTTATTTGTCTGGCTCACACCAGCTGCCATATTGTGATCGCAGGGGCTCATTCAAATTCCGACCCATATTCCCAGCAGTTTGCTTTGGTATGTGAAAAGACACTCATTGTTATTTAAATCAATTTACTGCTAAAAAATAAAGTCAATTGATCAATCTCAATAAAATAGTGAGCTATTCTAGATAACTGGAACACGTGATTGATGCACAGCTTGGATATAAGAAACAACTCCAGGAAGAGAGGACGGCTTTAAAGAATTGCTAGTTATTTCTTGATAATTACATGTAGTCCTGATTTAGATTTAGAGTTTTAAACTTAAAATAATCACTTAGGAATTTATCAGCATGGAATCACAAAACTCCATTACCAACCATGGTACACTATTATAGTAATTAGTACTGAACAATATATATAAAAATAAACTAACCTGCAAGTAATCATCTTTTTAGTTGTCATGCCATTTTCTGTTTATTTTCAGTAACAGGCAGTTCACGTTGCACTGAAGGGATGCTTGATTTGAGGAACAAGGAGGAGATGTGAATTTCTAAGGCTTTCTCTTTGTGTAGCTTTGCTATGGTAACTGGTTTGCAAATGGAACAACATTTACTCAGACAAAAGTCAGTGGATAAGTCAAACAGCATGTCAGAAACCAGGGGACACATCACACAGGTCAGCGAGTAAGTGGTACAGACTTTTAAAGCAGGGTTAGGTTCTAAAACTAAATCCAAAATTTTAAAAATCTCACAGAGCTCTTCTTAAGTAATTATCTGAAAATAGTATAACACAACTGAAAACACAGCAGAATATGATTATCCCCTCCTTCAAAAAAACAACAACCCTTCATCAGAGAAGGAGCTGAAATGCCCATGGTTACTCTAGAGGGCTGCAGAAATCCACTTCTCAAGTCAGAGACAAACCTATTTTGCATGCACTGCAAAAATCAGGCTTTTATTTATGAATGAGAAGAGCATGACCTTTTCACAAAAAATAAATAAATAAATAAAAATACATAACACCTGCAAGCAATTTGCCATAGTTCACAATATATATAGCAAACATTTAGAAGAAGGTGTGCTTGTCAGATGAGTCCAGATGTTGGTAATATTATGGTCAGGATAAAATGGTTTCTGAATGGAATTTCTTGAATGATTATATGACTTTACAATATTTTAACAACTTGCTTTTCACTGCAAAAAGAAAAATACCAGACTCCACTGGTTAGTACTAAAACTTCCCCGGTTCTTCATGTGGAGTTATCTGTCTAGCAAAAGTTGAAAAAATGGTGAGTACGGTCAGGGAATGAGTGTAAGCGCAACAGCTAATGGCTGGAAAAACCACGGTAAAAATCCCTGATCTAATAGAGGAGCAAAAAAACTTCTTGGTTTTCCCAGTAAAAAGATGTGATGCTGGTTTATATTTTTTCACAACAAAAGATTTAGTGACGGCTGACAGTTACACAGTGTAAAACTGGATTTAAAGGGTCAAGAGGATTTGAGACTTGACCATCCAGTTAACCATCCAGCATTACAACAACCCCAAAAAATCCCAATGACCATTAACACATAAAAAAAAAAAAAGCCCAGAAAAAGTCAAAATGTAATAAATAATAATAATAAATGAAGAAGTTTTGGCAATTTATATCCAGTCTGACTGAACTTGATTTTTCTAATCAAAGAAGAATAGGTAAAAACATTTAGGTTTGCTAAGTGCATGGACAGAAATCAAAAATTATATGGTGTCAACAAAAACTGGGTCTACAAGATTATGAACTTAATACGTGAAAAAACAAGTGAAAATTCTGAAATATTTCCATTCCCTTAATACATGATAAGTTAATCGATCCCATAAAATCCCAAGAAACTAGATGTAGATGAGGCACAACAAAATAACAAATATAAGTTTCTAATTAAGCAAAATTATCTATAGCCTATAATACAATTTCCAGGGAAATTGTGACTAAGCGACTAAGAAAGAAGAATAAGCCAGAAACATTGGAGCCTGTGTATTACCAAAAAGCAGCAAATACAGGTAAACGGTTTCTTCTTCATCTTTTGCTCTCTCTGATTTGTATCTTATTAGGTTCCTCAAGTGTTTTTCATTCTCTCCACAGATTTATAATAACAAAATGTCCCCTAATCCCCAGCATGCCTTTGGTGGTAGAATAGACATTTTAGACATAAACAGGACATAGGAACTCTTTCTTGAAAACAAACATGTTGGACTTAAAGAGCAGAAAGTGTATAACAGGAGGGACTGCAGTGATAACCAGATCATAAGATGATACAATGCTGCACATCTTTCTGTGAAGGCGTGGTTTTTGCAAACAGATTATTCAGCCGTTGGGTGGAGTTTCTCTCGATATTTCTACCAAAAGTGTTTTTAAAATCTACATCAGTTCACCGTTACCACGGTGATTCCTACCAGATTTCAATCACACACTGATACGTATCTCCATTATCAACTACTCAAACTTACAGGCTTGTAAAAAATAAAATAAAAAATAAAATGTAAACTGATATTTTTAGAGGATTTCTTATGACTTTAAAACTTATCTGTTCTTATCAACGTTATTTTAATCATTTAGAATTGTTCACATGGTTACTTTTCAATATGAATACTTTAAAGAAATAGGCTATGGTAATTTTCTTTTTGGAGGATACTGAAACAAATTATGAGCGCTTATATTATTTTATCCTTTCTTCATTACATACAGCAATGAAAGAAATGTAAGTGACCACACACGCATATGTATCTGTCATTAAGAACATCCATACAGGTAAATCTTTAAGTGGTTGTTCAGCTCTTTTTTTGTATCAGATGAATTATGTAGGTTTACGTTAGAGATTTGTGTTTTGGGATACACAGAAGCTCCTGAAGGATTTTAATGTTGCCTTTGAAGGCCATGTTACCCTTTTACTAGCTTGATGGAAATATTTCACTTGTTTCAGCAAAGAGGTCAGATCCCAATAGAGTATTTAACAATAACGTCTGTTTGTTTTTTGGAATTTGCTGCAGAAAATAGCTTTGTTATTTATTCTTGGTATCCTTACTGTGGTTTTGCCTGACAAATTGGGAAAAGGACCATTTTGCTATTGTTGTTCTGCTGCTCCCATCTAACTGGATAGAGAAAGGAATTTATAGTTGATATTTGCAAAGTTTAAAATATTTACAGTCTTTTTTTGCAATTTTTAAAATAATTACTTACAGTTTAATTTAAAACGTCTAAATAGAATTTCCCCCGCAGCTAATATGAGCTGGTATTACAACTGACTACATTGCACTGAAAAACTACCACAACAACAAAAAACTACAGAAACATTGTTCATGCTTCCATTAGAATATCTTTTGCTGGAACACAGAACATCCTACTTTTAAATTAGTCAATGTTTGTCAATGTACAGCACATAATAAAAAATAATAATATCAACCAATTATTTCCAAGAGAACTGCAAATATGGATAAATCTAGGAACGGTTTCTTACTACTGCTGCTGGAAAGCTTTCTAACAGCTGAGGCTGAGTGAACAATACATTCCAAAGAGCAGATCTCAGAGCATGAAGGTCTGCCATTTTCATCTGTGCTGGGAAATCGCTCCCCTTCAGAGGCAGATCTGTACACATGATAATGGGAAGATGGAAGTCACCAAAAAAGTCTTCACCACCAGATCTTATATGGCACAGAAAAAGACGCAACACAATGAGGATTTAGTCTGGAACTGTAATCATCAGCTGCTCTGATTATTAAATATAGATATCAGCATCTGACTAAGAAAAACAATTCTGTTATTTGCTTTGACCATATAAAAAAAATATCAGAGCCCTCTTCGATCCAGAACAGTGTGGGACACATCATTTGCAAAATTTAAAGAGAAGGCTTGCTGATCCACCCCCATCAAAGGAATCCTAGGAAATCGTCCTTTTTAAATGATAAACAAAACTGGTTAAGAGCAGCTAAAACATTGCTAAAAACAAAGCTTATACTGTGGTTGATAGACATGTGTATGGCCTAAAGAATCTGGTGCCATTTACTTTTAGAGATCATGCTGCTAGGACCTGCGTCTTGAACTGTAGCGTTCATGCCTCTACTTCAGATGTGTCCTAATCTAGAGAAAATCCAGTTCATTTGACAGGTCAGGTCAAATAAAAATCTACATCAATGTCTAAATCTGGTAATCTCCTAATATTCACATAATATATACATATCTTTGTTTTAAAATTGTGTCTGATTAATTATTATATTTGACAAACTTAGTCATAAAGTATGATTAGAGCCTGAATTTTTGACAGCAGCTAGAACTAAAGAATTTGCAAAGAAAAAAAAAAAAGCGGCCACACGGACACAAAATCTTTCCTTGTCCTATGATAGAAAAATTAAGCAAGTCAGCAAGAGTGAATCTGGATGGGGGGGTGGGTTGGTGTGGTGGAAATCCTGCAGTAACAAGAATAGAATTTCTGAGTGGAACTCTGCAGAGGTTTGCTGCGAATACAAAATGTCACCTATGCAATCCCAGCTTTTGCTTCTCCCTGCTGAGAAAACCTGAAACCGAGTTAAAAGAATGTGTCTGGATAATATTAAGGTCGAAAAAAATATAAAATAAAAAAATAAAAATATATATATATATATATAAAAATATATATTTTTTTTTTAGCTAAAGTCGGAGAATAACGCAACAGGCATACGAACATCAGATATATATGTTCATTTGATTGCAGTTGGGCAGTTTGAAAGGGCAGCTATTTAGTTTTAAGATTGTAAAATACTGAGGGGTATTTTCACAAACAACTGCATGTTATATCATAAAAACAATCAAACACAGAACACCAACAGATAGTGATCCTATCTGGATCATAGCTAGAATCTTAGAATCTTGCTTGCGAATGTTACTGTCTTTATCGCAATTTACCTTTCTGGCTTTTTGAGTGATCTCATGTCCTATGGAGAGAACCACACTTCCGTGTACTGATGCAAATATTAGTAGTAAAGGATTCTACATATTTTTTTGTTTTATAAAAAAATGATGACAGGAAGTTGGGGTCAATGATACCTTTAGTTCCTAAACTTAGAGTGGATGGAGTACGCACAACGGAGGTACGAATGCTCTTATTTTTACACAGTATGGCAAAGTAAATGAGTAGGGAGCCTGCATATTATCTACTTCACAGAAGACATGCTCTAGATGTTTTTCAGATTTTTTTTTTCTCAAGGAAACAAGGGATAATAGCACGAGGAAAGTTGGCTCAAAATGTATAAGACACCTTGGGTTCTTCACACTAGAGAGTTTGCGAAATAACAAAGCCTACAGAGGTTTGCCCTAGTTTATCTTTAGATACAGTTGTACAGTCTGTCACAGAAATGGTAAATAAGCAGCGAAAGGGGAACCGATATACACATATGCAATATACTCTACCCCCTGCATATATCTAGCCTTTGGGTCCTTTGTGTACAGATGCATATCCACCACAGACACAGAATCTTACTGGAATTCTGGATAACTGAAGTTAAACAAGGAAAACCCCACATGTAAACCACAAGCTTGCTGTTTTTCCACACAAACACACACGATGCATCAAATAAAGTGAAGTCCATGTTTAACAGTAAAAATCAGGACAACATGAACAAAAATGCAGCAACCGTTGTTTTTGTTTTTTCCTCAAGTGTTGGAACATTTTATTCAAGAAAAATATCAGTAATATTGGTTTTTAAAAGTAAGCAGATAAATGATCCATTTACATATTCCTTAAGTGAGATTTTAAGTAAATATAATAGTTACATTTACATCATGTGCTTTCATTTTATGACTACAAGAGTTGGACAGAGTTAACAAGAAGCTGAAGCACAGAGATGTCTAACTAGAATTTAACATCACTAGTGCTCACATCAATCTATGCGAGTTAATGGGGCTTTTTGTTTGTATCTAATAGGATGCACGGTGGAATATTGTCGCCTGTTTATTTTCAATTTGTATTTGGATGACCTTTCCTAAAAGCTTGATGATTGAGAATTTTAGAATTTTGTGCAAGGTCAGGAATGTCCAGCCTGATATTTTACAAAATAATATTGTTTTATTTGATGAATGATAAAAAGGTTCACATGTGTTTAAAATACTGAGCAAATAGGCAAATGTATTGATCTCTGCGCTACTGTCCATTTTGCAGTGACAGTTTTGCACGTTGACATGTTAGCGTGGCCATTTAATTCAATTGAATATTGAGTAACAGGAACTCTCAAACAAGTACCTGAATGTTGTGTAATGGTTTTGTTGTGGTTTTGATAGCATTTGTTTTTTTGTTTGTTTGTTTTTTTCCGATTTTACTGTTTTTTGTGTAAAGATGCGGGACCAATGTAGGGGAAATCATAAAATAAAATTATAAATATTGACAGAATAACACAACAAGAAAAAAAGGGTTACAAGACCAATTAAGTGAACTAAGTTGTAAAGCTTGAATTAAGGCCCAGAGCTTCTGATTGGGGCTGAAATGCTCAGTTTCTCTGCATATTTCCATTGCTTTGTGTGACAAGCAGGTCAGTGGCCTCCATAAAAATTCTATGCAAACGCACAGACAGAATGGCCATTAGTCTACATACACTGTGAATTAGATGCAGTTGACTTTATTTTTTCATGTACTTGCTTGGCAAAATATGTTTTTCTTTTTTTTTTTTATTGTCACAGTGCTCAACACAGTGCGGGTTGAGAGAGCAGATAACCAAACAAATAATTTACTGTATAATATTCCTCCAAAACTGTCACAATATTATGTTCATATTCCATGTTTGTGTAAACCTAACCACACAAATTGACTACATAAGTAATGTCAATGCAGCCAGAATTCCGACATGTGGAATGAAGAGCCTTGTAGTTGGATTGGGTGAGCGAGCAAACCTATCAAGAAGCATTATGGCTACTTTTATTTTCTGAAAGTATTTTCATTGGTTATCTCGCTGGTTTTGTTACCAAAGTCCTGATGTGATGGTGAATGAGTGCCTTAAAGGCAAATCTGTGTCGACATATTTCAAGCTAATGAACTTTTCATGGCAACACTCATCAGCCAATAAGTAGTCAGTACGGCAGCAAGATTAAACTCCAGTCTGCTGGCACATCTTCCTGATAAAAATAGAGAGCCAAAATAAGTTAGACATGGCCATCCCTGTGCCCGATGCACTCATTTGAGGAATCCAGTCTTTTAACTTGCAGAATTCAGTGAATGTGTTAAAGGATTTTAACTTTATATGAAACAAACAAACACATCTTTATTGTTTTCATAAAAACATCTATTTTATATATAGTGACTTTAATGTTTAACGGTTGTTTTTTTCTTCTATTGATAATTAATGTAGACATTACAAAAGAACTGAAAAGACATTCAAGTTGTACTTTTCTGTTCACACCAACAAATCCTTTCTTTACAAAGCAGGCAAACCAGTCACCCAATAATACTCGCGACGCAAACATACACCCAGAATAGACAGGTCCATAGTCAACCTGGGGTTAAATGCCTTGCATAAGAGTACATAACCATTCGGCAGCCAAAATCAAACCCACATATTTCAGATCACAAGATGACAACTCCTCCCGCTGAAGCACTGTCACCCTTCAATAGACTAGTGAAGAAATAAAGAAAAATCATTGCAGCTCACTGCATTGGATTGCCAACCTGTCCAGGATGTTTTCCTCTGCTTTTTGCCCAATGACCGTTGGAGTTACGCGCCAGCAGATCCCTCGCAGCCCTACAAAAGGATAAGCTTGTTAGGTAATGGATTGATGTGTATTTGGAGGTCAACATAATCTCAGCCTTAAATTTGAGTAATTTCCTTAAGTAGAATAACCAATGAAAAAAAAAATCCTTAAGGGAAGATGCAGTGTATTAAGGCCTTACCAGATGGCTATAGTCTTTGTTTGAGTTTTGTATTGTCTTGGAAGAGCTGTTCTTTAAATATTCACCTGTGGGGACAAAGTAGAGGAATTGCTTCAATTTTGAGAAAAATATTCAGAAAACAAATATAAAAAAAATCTATCAAAACAGTCACAGTTATCAAAACAAGAAACAAAGCATCTGTCTAAACTTTATTCAAGGATAGAGGAACATAGAGAATGTAAAAGTAGATTTTTGTTTGGTTTTTGGGTTTTAAGAGTAGGTAAAATACTGTATTTTTAAAAACACCACAATTCGAACACACATTTATGCATCTGCTTTCTCATATTTATTGTGCCTGGCCTTCAGAAGCCGTCATGATTTCACGTTTTCCGAAAACGAATGGTCATGGGAAACTCAGTGGGCAGCGTACCAGCTCTGTAGGGAAAAGGAGCTCTGCTGGACCCCCCAAGGTTGGGCAGTGTCTCTCTGTCTTACTCTGTTCCATGGCAATGTGTCATGTTTGGAGCAGCGAGGTTAAGCACCCCGAGGAGGTATGCATGGCTGAAGTAACAGATACTTGTGATGTATAATGAGGTATGATGTCACACCTTTACACCACTTACATATTTAGCTATTTAAAGGAGGTTTCTTTGGTGAAACATAAATACAGCAGAAACACATGAACAACACAGCTATAGAACAACTCGCACCATTTTATTCATCTAAAAACATCTTAGGAGACAAGCATCTTATTGTGCCATACTGTAGCGTCAAGCTTGGTCAGTATTAAAACAAGATTCTGTTTTATTTCTTTACTGTAATTCTTCTCCTTGAGGAGTTCCCTACTTTGACCCCCCACAAAGTTAGCTAGTGTCTTTCTGACAAATGTCATTTCATGCCACGGCCTCCCTCAACTCAGCCATTTTCCATCACAACAGTCAACCCCTGTGGCTCTGCAGCTTTCCCTGGTCTAGTATTATTCCATGGCGTCCGCTCACGCTGCAGGGGGCACATTGTGTCCTGGTCACTGAATGAGGCTTGGGGCATTGAACCCCTATGGCTTTTAAATGTCTGCTGTCCAACCCTATTGCATGCCTTTGTCTCTCACATTACATCCAAAGTGGAAAAGAAGCCACTATGCGAGGCATCATGTATCCATCTATCTGAAAGGCTTAGGTGCTTTGCAAATGGATGACCGATTTAATCTATCTCAGCCACCGTCTCAGCATTTAGGATTTTATTTTTAATGTTTGTATGTTTGTGTAGCTATAGAGTTATCCATCATGATCCCACCGGACCCATTTTCCTGTTGATAGTTATACATTCAACATCAGTCCACTTGTTTTGTGAAATATTTACACCTAAACCGATGAATGAAGAGAAGTATTATTAGTAGTATTTTTGTTTTGGAGGTTTTTCTTTTTGTGTGTTTTTCCAGCCTATGCACCATCCCAAGAGGCAAAACAAGACTGCTTCTAAATCTCCCAAATGGCATTCGGTGCTCATTACTTTTAGTTCTTCTAGATGTTTCACCTGACATATATAATTACATTTCTGGTCAGAAATTTAGGGGTTTAAAACATTGACTAGAGGGTGGAATGCCTTTTAAATAAACATGGTCACTGTCTGTTTTCTTTAAAAAGAATTCTGCGCACAACTTTGAATTATATTTTGATTTAATCTTTTCTTTAAAAAGGTCACAATCATACATGCAGACTCAAATATAAATATAAATGTTTTCATGGCAACTTCCTGAGAAATCATGCATTTCAGGAAGCAATAAAAACAACCCTGAATAAACTTTGCAGAGATTCTGAAAGACTTGGTAAGATTACTAAAAACTAGTGGGTTTCTTGTCACAAAGTAATATTGTGAGCAAAATCACACATTTTTATTTGTTGTTGGTTTGCAGCACACTAATTTGTATGAATGCCAAAGAAACCGTTTTAATTTGATGATTAAGTTTTTAAAATATAATTTATGTTATTCCAGGTATTGCGTGTAACAGAGATTGTACTTCCCTAAAAGCAAAACAGTTGGAACATGAAAATAAAAATGAAGAACGAAGAGGAATTTGTGTAAGAAAAAGGCAACAGTTCAGTATGAAACACAACTAATCACTCTTTAACTGATTTTTTTTTCTTAATAAACAACTCCTGAACTATAATCTGAACTCTGAAATCTATTAGTGCTAGTGCTAGTAATGCCCCTGGATAGCTTAACAAATGCAGTGATTGTAACAGGGACTCCTTGACCCATGATTCATTTTTGCAGCAATCTGGAAATGTGTTATAATTCATTTAAGGCAACTCGTTCACCTTTCAGACTTTCTAATTTTAAACTCAACAACTTTAAATAGCCTAAATGTCATTCAGAAATTCAAACACATTATTTTTTTGGCAGGAAACAAACAAGTTGAAACCTAAAACTTAACAGTAATAAAAAAGGTATCAGAATGTTTCACCTAAATCTGAAAAAAAAACACTGATTTTAAAAATAAAGTAATAATAACAATAGATTAGAGTTACATTTGTTTATTTTTGGACAAACTATATTTTTTAAAACAAACACAAAAAACCATATGTTTTGGTGTTGGTATTTTTGGGAATTTTCAAAAAATTTTAATATCTGACTAATTAGCGTTGGCCACCACACTACTGTCTGAAGGAGAACAAATAAAAGTTCTATCTGGGTTTCTTGTGTCATTTAGTAGATTGTCTTTACAGTGACATATTTATGTCATATGAGGTCTTTATCATCATTTTTGTGTCCAGCATAGCAAACTCAACAAAATATCTTAAACAAATTCTCAATTTTTTAAAAAGGGACAGAATGTAGGCTTGCTTCAGGAAGCAGAAGGAAATAGTACATTATATGAATGAAAAATGAATGAAACCTTCATTTCCAATGTACTAGCAGAAAATATTAGGAAAAACATCAAAACCAGTGAAATCATCCAGTAATTTTTTAAAAGAACAAAATGTCAGTCTAATTGAATTCAATAACATTCTACCATCTAAAAGGCAGCAATGTGAAGCAACTACTTATTAGATCACATCCTTATTTAACCTCTCTAATAGTATATACAGTGTTCAGATTTGATACAGTTAATATGTAAATAACACTTTCCTAAAAAAACTCTGTACATATGTTTTATCTACAAAATCGTAACATCCATACAAATAGCTTCTACAGTGTAAGTCACTTAGCAGTCCAAGTAAATGTGACAGTAAAAATGGTCAGACTGGTTAGTATGACAAAAACTGCACTACATAGGCTGGGTCACTTGTTATCAGTAGAGCATACAAAGTACGCATATATTTGTTAAGAACTGATCGCTGAACCACCAAAAAGCCTATTCTGAAAATATCCAAGAACAAATTTGTGTTTATTAATACAATTTGATTCTTTATGAAAATATATGATAAAAAATAAAATAATATGACACCTTCAACAATAAGGATTAATGATTTAATATTGTAGATCAAACATATATACAACTGTGACACTAATCTATAAACATTAGTGTATGGTTATGAGCAAATTTAGCAGTACTTCGGGTAATCTGAATATAGTTTTAATTAATCCGTGCGTGAATCCTTAATAGATATCCAGAGTAATATAGCTCATGCAGCAGGTTCTGTACCTGTGCTACATTTTTCAATTCAAAGACCCAGATCTGCCAGTGGTATTATTGTCATAGAACGGAAAATACGACTCGAGCAGAGGTGGATGCGTGAAAGGAATACTGATTTATTGAAAATGAATAATGAACTGAACATAAACAGAGACAAAGTCATACGGAACTGATCAGGGCTGAGGCGGAACCAAAACTAGAAGGTAAACAAACGGATTAACTAAAGCTGAACAGAGGAACTATGGAGCGTGAAAGAACTAAACAATATAAATAAACTACAAACAACAAAGAAGTACGTGAGGGAAACCAGAGACTACAGGCAAATAAAACCATAAAGGAAATAACTTAAATGGGAATGGAGGATGATGATGATGATGGAGAGAGAGAGAGAGACAGAGAGACAGAGAGACAGAGAGACAGAGAGACAGAGAGACAGAGAGACAGAGAGACAGAGAGACAGAGAGAGAAGTAGCACAGAGAACCAGCGAGCAAGAGAGGAAAAGGCTTACGAGGAGACGGTGGGAAAACGGCAAGGAGATGGAGCTGAGAAACGGGAGGTAAACAGACGATCCAGCAGTGAGTGATTGAGTAGACCAGGCTTAAATACTGAGGAGCAGGAGGTGGAGTGGTGGAGATGATGATTGGATGATTACAAACAGATGTGAGTGATAATGTTGAGAGAAAACACAGAGAGAAGAGGGACAGAGCAGGGGAAACTAGAGAACATAGAAAAGAACAAAAACAAAGACTAAACCAAAATAGAAAACAAACTAAGGAAAACTATCAAACTAATCATAACAAATAATAATAATAATAATAATAATAATAATAATAAATAAAACAAGACAACTACAACAAACTGAACGGAGCCAAAACGCAGACCATGGCAATTAAAAGTTTTGGGCCTAAAACAGTAAATAATATTAACAAATAATAAAAAAATCTCACTTTTAAAGTGAAATGAAGTAACTTTAAAAAGGCAGACTAATAGACACTGTGCAAGTTCATGGTGATTGTATAATTCTGTATTTCAGATAAATACCTTTATAGCCATAGGGGTTACATTTTCAATTAGTACCAGGTGTTTAGGTTTGAGAGACCGAGACATTGACTTTCTTTCTTTCTTGTTAATTGTTGTTTGTATTCATTTAAATTATAATAGTTGAGTCAAAGTTTATGTTTGTCCATGAGTAGTAGTATTTACATTACCATTGGTAATTCGAAAAATGGCTGGTGCGCAAGAATCACTCAACAAACAAACAAACAAAAAAAAAATACAAAATAATTTTGCTGCCATTTTTATCCACATTGCCAATTATATTTTTGGTTTTAAAGTGTTTTCCTTTAAAATAATAAAAAAAGAGCTCCCATCTACATGGCTCTTGCCAAAGTAAACAGAGCAGATGACATGTCTTTGTGACGTGCACCAGAGCTGACCCTAAATTTCTAATAAGAAGACAGGGAAGGCTAACAGCTAATATGACAGTTTATTCCTCTGACCGAATGTTAGAAGGAGGTTAGACATCAGGATATCAGCTTGGTTTTAGCGAACAAGGGAATAGGAGGGTGTCATGACTTCAATATCCCTCCGTCTCCAAGGGTCTGACTTTTCCTTCTCTTAATTTTGCTCCCAATCTGTTTTTTTTGCTGAAATATATATGCCTTATTTTTTTAAAGATTCTGTACAATTGTGGGAGGAAATCTACTAATATTACTGTATTTTGGCCATTTTTGGTGTTTTTGATAGAGCATAAAAAAGTATGTACAAATAATTAGCATTGTTAATTTGAAACGGTCTGCCTTACTGTCTCTCTGTCTTCCTAATAGAACTTAGCACTCACATTCACACCTGGTTAGCGTAACATATAGAAATGGCATTAAAATTAAATATCTATCTATCTATCCATCTATCCATCCATCCATCCATCCATCCATCCTGTAATTGCCCTAATTGAGAGTATCTGTTAATTCTCATTGTCTTTTTTTCTTTCAACCAGCACCCAGATACAGAATATAGTAAAAATTAATAGGATCTCAATCAAGAATGAGGAATTATAAAATACACAATAAAGGAAACAAAAACAAAACAAACAAAAATAAATAAATGGGGAAAACATTGTAGACTTAGGATCAAAGCAGTTCAAACCTGAAACCAATCTGCCAGGGGCATGCCAACAAACACAGGTTTCCTAGCAATTCAATGCAACAGCCACACAAGGTCATTAAACAAACTTTTAGTAAACCTTTCAGCTGGACATTGACATAAGTTTGCCTTAAAACTTGTCGACAAAAGAAAGCATACAGGGCTTAATTACTTGGTAGATAATTGCATTGAGTTTGTACTTTATAAAACACAGTAAACAAACAACAGCAGATGGCACCCCAAATCACCACTGGGTGTGGAAATGTCACACTGGACTTCAAGACATGTGGATTATGTGCCTCTCTACTCTTCTCTAAAGTCTGGGACCTTGATTTCGACATAAAATAAAAAAAAATTAATTTCTTCTGAAAGAGAAACTTTGTATCACTGACAAAAGCCTCAGTCAACTCCCTGTGAAGCTGCTCCAAATTCTTGAATGGATTTTGATAAACAGCCCTCCTGAGGCACTGTCGTTATAAGTATATAAGTAGTTATGCTTGCTGTTCGTGCATCAATTTCATTCTATTCAACTTCCAATCAAAATTATTGGATATAAAAGTCTAAAGTACTAAACAGAGAAAAGAGAAAAAATTTTGGCTAATATTTCCTGTAGATGGTCTCAGTATATTTTGGACAGCTGGCCAAACAGCAGAAATCAAACATCTGTCAAAACCATGACATGGAATTCCTTATTTGAAAACTAATATCCTTTTTTAGTAGTCCTATGTAACATTCTAACATCCTGAGGACAATTCCAGTCGTTTAATTCACTATAAGGCAAAATGATTGTTACATAAAGGCTGGAAAGTTCTACTTTATCTATAAATATGAGTTTCACTTTCTAAAAAAATATTTTTTTAATAATCTTTCATAAATTGACCTATATTTACATAATTTAATAGCTTCTTTCCTATTATTCCTTAGCAGTGCATTATAAATTGAATATTTTACCATTATATGGGTTCTTTTTATTATCTTTTTCCATTTTAAATTAGGCTTTATATTTGGGTTATAGTCAAGGTATTTTTGCTTAAACGCTTGTGTACACTGAACCAAACCACACAAGAGGATTTTAGATTTTAGAGTTCAGGACATTATAAAACTTATCCTTATACCAATCTAGAAAATTTTCAACTTAAACCTTACATTAGACATATAAAAGATAATTTTAATGAAGTAGTGTGTAAAAAAAGTAGGTACCCAGTGCATAATTTTTACAGTTGAAGAATCAATACTAAAAAAAATCCTTGAATCCAAATGGAACAGTTTCTCACATATTTGTGAACAAATAATTCAACATCCTTCTTCTCAACATTGCATTATACTGAATTAAAATTGGTTGTACTTTATTTTCCTTTCTCTGTAGTTCTGCAGGTATATCTGTTTTTAATTCTTCTTTAAGGAATTCATTCAATTAAATATATATTTTTTCTTTATTGTTTTATGTTTTATTATTGTGAAAACTTGTTGCCATCCCAGTTCACATGTGGGAAGATGCAAACGCCGAACAAGGAGCCGTGGACTTGGATCAAATAAATATGTCTGGTTTATGCCCAAACTTTGTAAAAATAATTACTTAGAAAATTCAAATTCACAAAATAGGTTAAAATAACTGTACAGATATCAAAACCTTAAATTATATACTATTTGTTCATCGTAATTTTTACATGCCTCAATGTCACTTTTAAGAATTTGGCAGTGACATGATGTCAAAACCAGTTTTTTTTTATATGGTTTATATCTGTTTGAACATTTTGATATTCAGACTGTCAAATTATGATAGATATATCGTCCCATCTTTTATTGACTGAGAGACTTAAACTTCTACAATAACTCTTTTCTTGTAAAGTTTTATTACAGTTAGTGTGAATTAAACATTACATGCATTGTATTTTATATTGTATCTTTGGTTCTTAAACGTTAAACATGCACAACAAATAGCTTTGCAAATTTTCAGTCCAAAAAAGTGTTTATTATTCATAAACCTTGAAAGTGGTATGTTTCTATTCACATAGCGCTATTATTTATAATGCAAACAAGTGCTGTATCTCAGAAAACAGCTCATTATAAAAACTTAAAAAATAATTGGTCAACATACAAATCCACCACCAGATTAAAACAATGAACAGAACCGTTTGAGATGGGTGAACAGAGTGAGGAGAATGGATTACAAAACACAGACGGATGCATTAGTGAAAACGTCACCAACATTTTCCATGAAAATGACTTATCGTTAGTTAATAAGCAGTTGTATTTTTAAGAGAAAGCTTTAACGGCTCATTCTCTACCTTTGCATTAGCACATGTTTCTTTAACTGAAATTCAATATGATATTTGAGAAAGCTTTGTAAGTACATTCAACCATTCAATTAATTTCTCAAACATGACCTGGATCTAAAAATCAAAAATTTTCTTAACAAAAAAATAATAAATAGGAAAATACGAATTGGCAAGATATATAAAAGTATATATAAAAAACAAAAAACAATAAAAAAAACCTTTCTTAAATCATTAACACCAATGTAATAATGTTAGGCCTAAACATTATGTTTCAAATGTCAGCTAATTTAACTATGACCAGAGGTTTCAATTATAGAAGACATAAGTTCAAAATAGTTAATAACCCGTACATACAGATTTTCCCATGTTTACAGTAAGAGACACACTTCTACTAAATATTTAGTGCTAAACGTTCCAAGTTCAATGTAAGGTTGTACATAAAACAGATGCTACAGAGCTCTCCGTGTGCTGTATTTGTGGTTTATTATTCTGAAAAACTCACTGTTTCACATAAGTGTCCTTACTTGTATTTGTACATTTGTACATGGTAGTGTGAAAGTATTTGCAAGGTTTAAAGATGGAAATGTGTTGACACATATAATCCCAAGTAGAAGAATACATAAACAATGATGACAGCAAATAGTTATTTAAAAGTAGGAGCCAGGGTAGAATATTTTCAGTCTTGTTTTTGATTAATATTGATCAAAGACCCAATGATGAATCCAGCGTTGTTCTTGAACCCAAACAGTTTTTTTAAATAATCTATTTTTCAGTGAATTTACCAAAACACAAAATTTAAGACTCTGTTAATTTTGTGCTACAACGTAGTTGTCTTTGCAACATCCAAACAGTTTTGGGATAGCTGTGCGCTTAATATATTGTATTTATGATTTCAAAATAATTAGACTCATAAATAACAAAGTGGAACTTCTGATTTTAAATAGCTAAAAAGTATGCAGCTGGCTTAAAATAAAAATGTCCTATTGACTCCAGAGGATCATTTTCCAGAGAGAAAGAGCAGAAGACAAATGAATTAATGCATATGATGGCAATGGTAAAGGATTGCAAAGGAAGAATTATGATGCAGGGTTGATTTCATTGTTCAGGTAGAGAATTAACATTGTTATACGATGAATTAAAAAAATAAAGGATTAACTGAAAAAAATAATAGTTATACTTGCATCCAATGCCTGAAGCTACACATGACTCTTACTGTATAGGTACCTGGGTGTTTACCAGAACAATAAACTGGAATGGACTCATAACTCTGATGCTCTTTACAAGAAAAGTAAGAGCAGACTCTACCTATTGAGGAAGCTGAGGAAATGCTCTTGAAGACATTTTTTGTGGCAGCATTAGACATTTCCTATGGTGTTTTGTGTTATTGCAGTAGCTTATCTACAGCTGAGAGGTGGTGGTTGGAAAAGCTAATAAGGAAGGCCAGGTCTTTGCTAGGATGCCCTCTGGACACAGTGGAGGTGGTGGTATTCTATTCTATTCTCTTGAAATATACATTGAAAATTTTTGTTTTTTATTTATTTATTGTGAAAAGTTTAAGAGGTGATTGTGACTGGATTAGTTTGACACAAACGATGAACGAGTTAATTTACCACTAAAGTGATTGACTAAAGAGTTATTTTAAGGGATACGTGATACTAATATTTCCATTAGTATTAATAGTGGCTAATACATTGTTCATAATAAGGAGGTTCTCTAGCATTCTAGAGACAGTTACGTATGTGAATTATCAGTATTTGCTTTTTGATAATCCTTGTCAAATAATTCATGGTACAAATATTAGCAAATTGGCCTTTGCAAAAAATAAAAACTTTAAAACATTCATTAATAAAACTTCCTACACAACTTTGACTTCATTGTCTTTCTATTTTTTTCACTCCAAAAGGAAATCATTTATATGCATTCATAACATTTTACTTTATTTTTAAACACAAGTGTGCAGTCTGCCCTTTAATTTCTGTCTAATGCTTTCCCTAGGTCAGAAATTGCACCTTAAAATTTTAATCCCTCATTTACATAGCTGTTTAGACCCTAGAGTCAATTCTGTGTAAAATACCTTTGTAATCTCCTTGGATGAATTTCCACAAACTTTGCACTTCATTACACTCATTCTGGCAGATCCTCGAAAGCTCCGTCAGCAAACTCTAATCTTTAGACGTCCACAGATTCTCTATGAGGTTTAAGCTTAGCCTCCAGGGGGGGTTACGAGGTATGGTGAAAGTATATTTCAGTCACAATAAACAGAAAAAGCATTCTCAAGAGAAAACTCTTATGTACCGTTACTGGCAACAGGGTTATCATCAATTTCAACTTTAAATCTCTTGCTTTCTACCCTGCTTTGAGCTCTCCCCCTCTCTCAGGAACCCTTACTGTTAGGGGTCATTTACAGTGACTCTACGTTTAGTAGCTAAGAAAGCCTGGAGCTATGGCAAAGTCCATGTCTATTGTGTTTTCAGTGTGTAACACATTGCTGGGTCTGACCAAGTTAACACCATTCCCAAAATAAACAATATGGTTAGTTCATAGTTTGCTGGTCAGGGCTTATGCAAAAGCTATGCATAACTCTCACTCCAAAAGCACAGTTCTAAACATAAACAAGAAAAAAAATAAATAACATGAGATTCTTTCTGTCTGAGCAAAGCTCTGCTGTCTTTGGGTCTTTTTCTCAATGCAAAAATGTCATCAGGACTTCTCTCTTGTAATCATTAGACTACCCATAACTACAAACTAGTACTGGAATGTTTTACTTGGAGTTTTTTCTATTCCCTAAAAGCATACAGCTACAACCATTAAAAACCACAAATAATAACTAAGTCTATTAACTGTAGGTATAAACCCAATAATATATTTCTCAGACCATTTTAGATTAGACTTTTTGAGCAGCTGAGGATCCGTATGAGAATCGGTTGTCTGATCATTGCACAAATACTGACAAACAGAAGTGCCACATTGCTGAAAAGACAAGCGCTTCTTTGAACATATTTCAAAAATCAAGGTAGATGTGTCCCACACAGATGTCAGCTTTTAGAAATGACTGTGGAACCATGGTTAGTGTGGAGTGGGACTCAGCATGGTCAATGTCAAGCTCTACACATTAAAGAATTCAAAAGGATTAAACACACTGTGAAGCTGTGACAAGTCTCTGTTATTTTTATTCATAACAGCACATATCGGATGAATAATCTCTTGTGCCTCGCACACTTCAATGAGCCCTGTTTAGTGTGAGTGAATGGAAAAAAATTTTCCTTCAGTGTAAGCAAAAAAGTTTATTACTTGAGTTTCAATCTTTATTTTTTTTTTTATCAGGGGAGAAAAGTTAAGAGATTTTCAATCAAAAGTAACATTTGGTCATCTAATTCTAACCTTTTAATTCCAAACTCTTTACACTTGCAAACTGTATTATTTTCGATTTATAAATCTGAAGCACAAGTAGTAGGGGTTTTTCCAGTAACTTTTGCCAGTGTGAACCCCAGTTTCACCTGTGAATAGTATGGCAACCTCAATTATGAAGGTGCATGAATTGAGACTAAGCCCTCAGACTTGGTAAGATTATTTACAAATGATAGCCTTTTATTATTCAGTCAGAAAAAAAGTTTGTGATATTGACATATATTTGAGATATATGTAGATAAAAAAAAATATATATATAGATAAAAAAAAAAAAAAGAAAAAAAAGAACATTCACAAAAAACTGAAATATATTAATGATCCACAAAAATCATGGTTATTTTTATTTGTGGCTTAGTATTCAGTAGTCCGATCTCTACTCATACAGAGGGTATGGATTGGGTTTTAATAGTAAGTACAGTCTGATTCCTAAACGCAGACCTCCAGCATGGGAAGGGTTGATAAAATGTGTTTCTGCTGTAAATGAAATGTTGGAAAACACAAAATAAAAGCACAAAGTTCACATCCAGTATATTAAGTCTAGGGTGTGGCAAATCTAGGAATTTGTCATAAATTCATTATTTTGGGTTTTTTGGAGGTATGACAAGGAAAAGTCGATTTATATTTACATTCATATTTCCCCAGAGTAAGCTGTGACTATAATATAAGAGACACGCTCCTTCTCCTGCGGTCCTTCAGTAATTCATTGTACTCTCACAGCAGTTAAAGTTTCAAGTTGCCCAAATTACAAAAGCACATAATATCTTTTGTTCATGCCAGACACATGATTCAAATTTTATGTGGTTAGGTTTGGATATATTGGCCTCCGACATTGCTGCTTCTGCTTTAGAATTATTGGTGAATACAATTATGTTTGTGATTCTCCAAGAAATTTCTGAGATGAAAAAAAACTTTCCACTAAGAAATTTACTCCAGCTAATGGAAACACAGACCCGTCCCGAAGCCTAACCATATACTGTGCTAAAAAACAAACCAAAAAAACAAACAAAAAAACAACAACACATAACCAACCTGTAGATATTTAGTTTTTATATACATTTTCAGTGAAATAAGAATGAAGTTTGCTTAATTCCACTGTGTATTAAGAAATTAGTATTTTTTTTTCTTGTCTTTCAGATATATCTAGAAACCAAAGAGATGGAGCCTTCCTACTTCAGTGTATCCCAAACCATTCCCAGCCCAGCTGAGGGACAGAGTCCCTTCATCACCATAAACAGTGGAGGTGCACCAAAAATGACCTTGGAGCATCAGAGAAGAAGATGGCCACAGTTGAAGAATAATTTTCTTTGAAAAACCTTGGCAGGACATACATTTATGTGTTACTGTAGCTGGTGTAATTGACATAGACAAAGAGATTTCAGATGCCCTAAAAGGGATGGTAAGGAAATCATTTTGGAAAATCATAGGTAGGGTTATAATGTTTCATATTCTGGACATATTCAGGTACAGTAATTTTTTGACTTGTGTGTATTGACTTGATGTAATTATGTTTGCGAGTGGCCCCGCCATCCACAGGAAAAAAAAAAAGGTTGTGGTAATAAGCAGGGGGCCTTGCAACATTTTAGGATCCAACAATCATGTTTTAAATAATTTTGGACAAGCCATTTTTCCAAATAGAATATTTAATTTCAAAAGTGTATCATATGGCTGTTACTAAATGTTGTTAAGTTAGGTGTTCTTGAATTATACTTTGAAATAAATCCATTAAATTTCATATTATATCAATTTTTAAATTTTTTCCGTAATTGTTTATATGAAATAAGTTTATTACAACTTAATTTATGTCAACATAGTACATCAAAAGTCTTGAATGGTATGTTTAGAATGATTAATACACATTGGTCCTGTGGCAAAAACACTTCAGCCCCCACTTTGTATACCTGCAGCTGTAAATGTTTCATCCTGCCAGCTAGGGGGAGAGTGAGCAGTTTTATTATTATTTCCTAAACAATGTGGTTAGCAAACAGCTCTGCTGCCTAGCCTCCATCTCCAAGCACAACACACTAATTAAATAATCAATCTGGCATCTCTCCCTTCCAAACCTAGCATTCTACATACAATTTTAAAACCCGTCTTCATCTCCTCCAAAAAGTGAAAAAAAAATGTTTGAAGGCATATATCCGAAATCAAACTTACCTTTTCAGTAGAAAAAAGGCCGATGTTAATTTATATTGAGTCTAGAATAAAAAATGCACCCAAAAAACTAGCAGGGGAAATGTCTGTCAAAATCACAGAGAGCATGCCAAAAATATGAATTGAAAGTTACTTTTCCTCAGGGAATTCAATATTTACAAAGGCCTAAGCCAATATCTGTGATTGGATTGGAAGACCTTTAAAAAGAACAGTGGGTATATACATTTTTAATGTGGAAGGGCAGCTTTGTTCAGTAGCTTCAGTATAAAAAATTCAAGGTATTAGCTGATCTGGTTTAAGAGTAGACAGGCAAATATAATTTGGCAGAACCATTTTAACTTTGATTGAAACCAAAACAGTGAATATCAAATTCATCATGGAATCAAACAGTCTGTATCATGCCTCTAATGGAAAGGTATGTGGAAGGAAGATGAAGCTGCTGCTTCTCCACATTGAGAAGAACTACTTGAGTTTTTTGGCATCTGGTTACAATAACTTGGGAGAGCCTGGGAGGATCCTAAGATTCCCTCGGAGGAGCTGGCCGAAGCCTCTTTACTTGCTGCATCTGCAATCTGACCCGAGACAAGCAGATTTACAAAATAAAGAGATAGATGAATTGAGCAAAAAATAGTAATAACAATGCCATGATCTTCGTAACAACCACAAAAAAAGTTAACCAGCCACACAATAATTTAAAAATCAATCTACAAATTGACAGTATCTCTTGGTTCTTTTTTTCCTCAAATCAAATGTAATTTAACCTACTTTAATTTTAAATCAAAATTGATATGCTTTTAATGTAACTTTGTCAGGTAAGTAAATAAAGTGTCCAGCTTAGTTGATTTATGGATAAAGTATTCCATAGGGAATAACTCAATTTCAACATATACATCTATATATATATATGTATATATATATACAGCTAATGACAGATGTTAGATGATTTATTTAGTACCACAGTGAAATGATTTGTTACACGGGTGAATATGTCATAGTTGCTAATTAATACACATCCTAACTTTTATCAAAGCTGCAATCTAGAGCAACAGATCTGGCTCTTTATGAAATTATTGTCCAATTACAACACTGAATCGAGAATTGGTAATAAGAAATATGTTAACTTAGTATGTTCAAATTAATTCCAGAACAAATATATATTGATGGTGCAAAAAATAGAGATTTTAAATTTTTCTAATTAGGGTACAGATATTTAAACATGGCCATAAATATATATTATCCACAACAGGATTTTTTTTAATTTTCTCTTTTATGATAGTGTAATGTTTATTGTTTTAATTTTTTTTAACTAAGTTTTGAAACCTAAAAACAACCAGCTAAATAAATTGTGGTTCTTAAATTTTTCCTCAAACAAGCAGACTTGTTTAACACTGTCTCTTATCGATATGTAGTCTCGTTTTGTGGCTATAGAAAAATAATATGTGTTAAGATAGAGGGCAAAATTGGCAGTTTGGAATGAGAAGCTTCGGTAATCCAAGCCATTTGAATGTTTCAATTTCAGATTTGTGATCATTATTTTTGCAAATATGTCTTAAAGTTTCATATTGTTTTTATGACGCATAATGTTTTTAAATTACTATAAGTCTCAGAACCAAACACATTTATAGGAAAAAGTTCAATTTTGCTGCAATTTACGTAGTTATTTTTTAATTGATGTCAATGGTACCTTATACTTATTCTTCGAACATCAACCTCCCAAAGTTGTTGTTAGAGTAGCCTACTTTGAATGCACAACTTTAGCATTCATCATTTGTTTTGTTTAAATACCAAGCCAAACATAAACAGTCGTAAATCTTCTATGAGGAACACGGACTCAATGTCCCTGGGGACCTTGTGTTTCAGATCTACATAGGGGAGCTGTTCACAGTGCATCCCTCTAAATGGCAAATTCCCCTGAAACTCCATGTCCCATTTTAACAACAAAGCATTCGTCTCTTGGTTTTTTCAGACAGGATAAATTCTTGCTATTGTATTTTTTTTTTAAACAAAATACCTAAGAATAATTTCAAGTGAGTAATTATTTTAGGTTGATGCTGATACACTTTAAAGTTTGTTCCAAAAAACAGAATTACATGTAGAACTAATTAGTCTTGACCGATGCAGTTTTAGGGTTTTCAGTTAATTTCCTATTTAAAATAATTGGGATCCTGTTACGTGAGATATATCTGTCACTAAAAGGGTTTTATGAGGTCAACATGTGCTTAAGAGTTTAGCTGCTTTGGATACAGTGTGAATGGTAACTTATTTAAAAGTTGTGATATAAGTATATCACATAAAGTAAGACAGTATACTAATACTATGAAATAAAACAGCATCTCTCTTCTACATACATATTATATAAGACAGATAATATCTATACTTTTGTTCTGTATCTATACTTTTTTGTTTTTTCTTGTCTTATGACATTTGTTAAACAATGTTAGTTTGGTACAGGTAAAAGACATACTGCAAATTTCATTTCTTCTTTTAAGTTGTGTTGCATTATTTTTCATACTGATACACCTTGGGTTTAAGTCATAATTTACTCCTTGGCTATTTACTAAATTATAATGCTACCTATTATATGAAATCACACTACTTATATATGTTTAAAAAAGCGCTCACTTATGTTTGAGTGAAATTCCTTTCCCAATGCATTTACTTTCATATGATGTAAGCCGTCTCTTTGTAGCTAAAGCTTCTCCAACCCTTCTGGACAGTTTTTTAAAATTAATTCTGGTAGTGGATTTGAGATTTTATCATCAGTTTCCTTCTAAAAGTTAATTTGTGAGGTCAGACGCTGTTAGATAAGAAGGCTTGGTATAACTCAAACTCTTGCATCTGAGTCATTAACAGTGGAACTAAGACGCAAAGGCCAACCAAACTTAATGCAGAGCAGTCAGACAAATATTGTTCTCATTGTAACGTCTCAACCCAAACTCATCTATTGGGATGCAAGACAGAGAAGCATGATTTGTCACTCCAGTAAACATATCTCCATGCTCCAGGGAGTAGTGACAGCATGCTCTGCACAAATGCTTGTGACACTCTTTATAAGGGTTGACGATGTAACATTGCCGCATTACACTATATTTCATGAAATAGAAACATTTCCATGAAGCACTGTATGTAGTTCTTGAACTAATCTGAAAGACACAGTAGCATTGTAACTTTTTAGCTAGTGACTCAGGAGAAGCTTGATAACCTATGCACACTTTGTCGTTTTGTTACAATGGTAGTACCAGTTGACAGTGAAATATTTGGTAGCACGGATATTTCTTGACTAGACTTGTTGAACATTATGCATCCTTGAGGAACCAATCTGATTGCCTAGTTTATTTATTAGGTATCAACTTAGCACCAGTTTTTTTTAAAATACCCCCATTTTTATAAACATAAAAACATGTTTATTAATGGATTAAAAAAATATATATATAACCAACATTCTTATTTGCTGGTGCTTTTTGATTGGTCAACAAGGTTTGCTTAGTAATACATCGTTTGTTTTTAGAAAAGTTGTGTAGTTGTCAAATTTCATGTTTATATTGAAACCCTAACTTACAATATGGCTGCTCTCTATAAAGCTTAGCTATACTAATACTAAAACATGTATTTTTAATTCATAACATGCTTCCCTAAATATCAAAACAACAACAAAACCAAATGCAGAGAAATTAAATATTATTATAATAATATGGATTAGGATTCCTAATTGCCATCATGAATGCTAAGCAGCTAACAGATCTTGAAGTAGCTATTCATTTATATTTACATAGCGTATTTTCTTCAAAACGATATAAGTATCAGCCCAAACAGCACCAGCAGTCCTTTTAACACAATTTAAAATCAAAAATAATTGAAAGAAGTGAAAATTAGAAGCCTTATTGTGGTTTACAAACCTAAGTAAAAATAATTCAAAATTTAATCTTTTATTTCAGCAACCTGAAGAGATTCCTGACACAACTCAACGCATAAGCTGAGGATGAACTTTTCTGTATTTCACATACAATATAACAATGTTGAATACATAAGGACCCTTCTTGTGCATTTCTGATCGAAACCTTTGATGAAATACACCGACAACCTCAGGCGGAAAAGGCCCAAGTGAATTATTATTGATTTTTTTAAAACCCAAACTCATTTATTTCCAGTATAACACAGAGATGAACACAGATTTTAAAGTTGATTTAAATTCCCTTTTGGAAATGTCAGTGGCCATAACAACTGACAAAATCTTATAAAAAAACTACTGAAAACAGCTTAACCAATATTGCCAATATAGAATTTCCAGTGTTAAAACAAATATTTCATGTACAAGGATGAAAAATAACGGATAGCGTGTTTCCAAAAATAGAGCACCCGTTCTTGAACTGGTTCACTCGTGCCTTCAAACTTTGGCACTTATGGTGATGCCTGTTTCAACCAGTATTAAAAACCAAGCATGCATCACCAACACTTGGCATTACACACAAGAAAGGTAGTCAGATATGCGTTACAACATGCAATGCGGTCAATAAAAACCAACAATGTTTAGTCTTAAATTACAGCAGTATCTAATTGTGCTTTTAAACTAATCTGATCCATCTTTTAAGAGTTTAAGTACCCTAGTTTTTAGAGTGGCACCTTATCGTGGTGGAGGAGTTTGAGTGTCCCAATGATCCATGTGTTGTCAGGGGTGTTATGCCCCCGGTAGGGTCACCCATGACAAACAGGTCCTAGGAGAGGGATCAGAAAAAGTGCAGCCCAAAAGACCCCTTATGATAAGAAAGATAAGTGGATCCGATATTCCCTCGCCATTCCGATAGACTCATTACCCGTGAGATAAGCCAAAGGGGTCTGGTGATGTGTGCGTTGGGTGGCTTCCGAAGGCGGGGAAGTTGGCGGTCTGATCCTCGGCTGTAGAAGCTGGCTTCCGATGGCGGGGGAGGATGCCGCTCAGACCCGGCAGATCCAGACGAATTTCAATGGGCTCCTGGCAGAGTCCTCCATGAGGCAAAGCTTAAACTCCCACCTCCGGGAGAGCTTCAAAGATGTTCCTGGGGAGGTGTGGGACATTGAGTCTGAGTGGGCCATGTTGCGTGCCTCCATTGCCGAGGCGGTTTACCGGAGCTGCGGCGCAGGGTTGTCGTTGCCCGTCACAGTGGCAATCCTCGAACCCGCTGGTGGACACCAGCGGTGAGGGATGCTGTCAGGCTGAAGAAGGAGTCCTATTGGGTCTTTTTGGCCTGAGGGACTCTGGAAGCAGCTGGTGGGTACTGGTGGTTCAAGTGGCATGCAGCTCGGGTGGTTGCTGAGGCAAAAACTCGGTCGTGAGAGGAGTTCGGAGAGGCCATGGAAAAATACTTTGATAGGGTTCGAGGTTATTCTGGTCCACCGTCCGACATCTCAGGGTGGGAAAGCGGTGCACCACCAACACTGTTTACAGTGGGGATGGTGTTTTGTTGACCTCAACTCAGGACATTGTGGGTCTGTGGGCGGAGTACTTCGAAGACCTCCTCAATCCCGCTGACACGTCTTCTACTGAGGAGGCAGAGCATGTGGACCTTGGGGAAGGCTCTCCAATCTCTCGTGCCCAAGTCACAGAGGTACTTAATAAGCTCCTTTGTGGTAAGGCCCCAGGGGTGAATGAGATTCACCCAGAGTAACTTAATGCTCTGGATGTGGTAGGGTTGTGTTGGCGACTCTGCAGCATCGCGTGGACATCAGGGGCAGTTTCGCTGGATTGGCATACCTGGGTGGTGATCCCCCTATACAAAAAAGGGGTCTGTTGAGTGTGTTCCAACTATAGGGGAGTCACACTCTAAAACTCCCCGGTAAAGTCGATTTGGGGGTTCTGGAGAGGACGGTCCGTCGGATAGCCGAACCTCAGATTCAGGAGGAGCTGTGTGGTTTTCGTCCTGGTCGTGGAACACTGGACCAGCTCTATACCATCAGTAGGGTGCATGGGAGTTCGCTTAACCAGTCTACATGTGTTTTGTGGACCTGGAGAAGGCGTTGGACCGTGTCCCCCGTTGGTTCCTGTGGGGGGTGCTCCAGGAGTATGGGATACCAGGCCCTTTGACACGGGCTGTTAGGTCACTTTATGACCGGTGCCAGAGCTTGGTAAAGACAGAGCTGAGTCAAAAAGCGAGGCTCTCGATTTACCAGTCGATCTACGTTCCTACCCTCATCTTTGGTCATGAGTTTTGGGTCATCACCGAAAGAACGAGATCCCGGATACAAGCTGCTGAAATGGGTATCCTCCACAGGGTGTCTGGGCACTCCCTGAGCGATAGGGTGAGGAGCTCAGCCATCCGGTAGGGACTCAAAGTAGAGCTGCTGCTTCTCAATGTCGAGAGGAGCCAGTTGAGATGGATCGGGCATCTGGTTAGGATGCCTGCTGGACAGCTCCCTGGTAAGGTTTTCCGGCACATTCAACCGGGAGGAAGAAGACACATGACATGTTGGTGGGACTATGTATCTCAGCTGGCCTAGGAACGCCTTGGGATTCCCCCGGATGAGCTGGCCCAAGTGGCCGGGGAGAGGGAAGTCTGGGTCTCCCTGCTTAGGCTGTTGCGCTCGCGACCCCGGATAAGCAGAGGACAATGGATTGATGGATGGAGTTTATAAGATAAAGCAAGTTAAAGACCATTTGGTTGGGTATTACTGTCAAATTCCCCTGGTGGTGTTGTTACTGAAAGCTAAAAAAGGAATCAAACTAAATGTTGTACAACATAGTCTGCTTATTACAAAAAAACAAACATAAAAAACACTAATTATATTGCTAATCCTACTATCCACAGACGTTTCAACTGAATACAGTACTCATTCTTAATGCACATTACAGAGAGAAAAAAAAATCAGCTATTGGGGTTTTCTAATAGACCATTGGACATTGTTTGTCCCACAGATAATGTAGTGGTTTAGGTAAACAAATTGTTATTTAAATAAAATGTCAGCGTGAGTTTCTTTCAGCCACTTCTCCAGTTGGCCACAGGGGGTCACCAGTGCCCCTTCTCTGCTGGAGCTCCTTCCACCCCAGGTGAACCCGATTGGCGCTGATGAGCTGAGCCAGTATAAGAGGGGTGGATCAGCTACTCGTCGCCTGAGTGTTTGTTTACTCCCGGTAAAACCTAGTCTCAGTGCCAATCTACTAGTGTCTCTAGCTTTTGAATGTTTCTCCTTCTGTCTCCTGTTTCTTGTAAAGATTTTATTTGCTACTTTGTTTTTTTCCCACGCCTCTAACAACTGTTGTGCTCACCTCAGGTTACCATCATCTCCAGAACTCAAAAACACTTCAAGATCCTCTCTGGTTGCCCTCATCCATCTGGTTCCCACTCCTCTTGGCTCAGCTCGGTCTGCCCGCTCCAGCATAACTCCATCAGCTGCACTAACCCCCTGGTCTACAGCTTCACCGTCTCAGCTGAAAGGAAATCACCACTCACTCCTCCCTGGCGACAACTGTTCACTCCTCTCAAGTAAGATCGTTCCCTTAATTTTTCCCTCACCCGTTTGCTGTTACTCACCTTGCCTGTCCTCACCCTCAGAGGTTCCCGGTCTCCCACGTCGTTGACGTTTCCAGCTCCCTGCCGTTAACTGCCGCCCCGTTGTTTCCCGTTTCTCGCCACTCGTTGCTGTTGCCCGTTGCTGTCCACCGCCGGATCCCCTTCCCCTCATCTTCCTTAATAAACATCATTGTAAATATCTCCTTAGAGTTCTCGTTTTATGTGGGTCAGAAGCTTAAATAATATGACATTAAATAAATTATCAAAAGTTAAATAAATAATCATATAATATAATTCATAAAAACTCTCATCTGAAATCTCACTTTAGAAGAAAAAATTATTTCAATCTAATAATAAGTATGTTAAAACTGATCCTTGTTATCAGTGTATAAAATCAAGTGTATTATTCAGGTGTTATGCATGATCACCCAGTGCTTTGTCTGCATTTGAATGTTGGTTTCCTTCTACATTCATTTCTCTACTTTCCCTTTGTTAAAAGTAAACATAATCAGTATGAAGGGAATAGTCATAATCTTGCTTAAGTGCTGATAAAAACACTTCTGTGAAAACTAAACAAAGTTAAAATTAGAAACAGTTGAGTCAACTGTTTCAAAATCAAATCACTGCAAATCTAGAGCTCTGCTGAAAGATATAAATATTTTCCCAATCTACCAATGATTCACTGTACCAGCAGCAAGAAAACTGTTATGTCTGCGGTTATTTTCCAGAAAATTGAGACTGATGAAGATTTCACATCAACAAGTAATTTTTCCAAATCTCCAGGATTATTGAAATAGACTTTGAAATAACTAAGAAAAACTCAAATAGACAACGGCATAACATTTCAAAAAACATTTTCACGACAACCCCCTGCAGTATAAGTTATTTAAATCATACATATAGTCCAACTGATCCCTGTTGTTAAACTGTTCATCAAGTTCAGTTTTCATTCAAATATGTTTAAAAAGTTTTCAATCTAAGAAAACCCAGAAAATTGCATCAAGTCATTGAAGAGTATTATTCACATCTTCTGTGCCAGCATGCCAAGACAGTAAATGATAGCTTTCATTGTGCCACTGATTCCAAAGCTATCCTATACTAAGCTTGCATGTAACAACAGTGAAGAAGAAAAAAAAAACATTCTTATAATAGGAATAAATAATTGGATTAGTTCGATCCCCGTGTCTGACTGGGAGTTTAAAACAGCTATTCTAGAGTGGAAACACATGGCACTGCATTGGAAAATTGAATGCCAGGGTTACAGTATTTGTCAAAACTATAGTAAACATGAATACACTTTGCATTAAAAGCCAGACAGAGGAAAAAATAAACAAAACAAAAAACGTAACTGAAAAGGAGCTGCAGTTTGTGGAGAGGTAAATTTTCTAATCACATCTGGTGAACAAAAAGTCTTGCCTGTGGCTAACTGGATTTATGCTGAAATATAGAGGCACAGGAACATAAACACATACACTACTCACAAAAAGTTAGGGATATTTGGCTTTCGGGTGAAATATGTGGAAAATGTAAAAAGTTCCAGCTACAGTGATATCATATCACGAAAGTAGGACATTTAAGTAGTGATTTCCTCATCTCAAACAATTTGTTGAAACAAAAGTTAACAAAAATGGTCTGTACACCACAACAAATAATATTTGTACATAATTATTTAAAGTTATGAATGGGTTCTAATCTTACTTTCCTCTCAGAGTTATCCCAAACACCAAATATATAAAAAAAAGATTACAACATTTTGGTATTAATTTTTATAAAGATAAAATAGATATTTTTTATGTATGATATTTGTATGTATGACTCAAGTGTTTAAATGTTGTAATTGAACAAGAATCATGTGGGACTATGAAAGAAATCTCTCTTTTTTATTTATCTTTTTTAAATAATTTTTCTAACCCCTCTCAATGTATATTTGTTTTCCTTTGTGGAAAAAGTTTGCTTTCACAAAGTTTGTTTTATGTATCTAAAACACTGTGTTATTGCATTATCTGCATTATAACGTTAAAGCTGTATAAAACAAACTGTTTGGGTGAGAGATTTTGCTCACCATTCTTTATCAGTGACGATCTTGCAAAACATTTCACATTCTTTCACTTGTTAGAGTGATTGAGTCTTGCTAGGACAATTTCTTTAGTAGTCATGTTTTTCTCAGTTGTCTTAGCTACTGCAACACAATCTTTTCAAGAATAATGGTTTTCTTTACCTAAATGTATGTCACTGTTTATCCAAATTTGTTGTATAATTGTATATACTTGAATACATACTTTAGACCCAAACGTTAAAAAACGTATTTCAAAGACTGTGATTTTTAAACCTATCAAATCACAAATTCTTTTTTGCTGAGTTGGTATTGTAAAATCTGACACAGTACATCCACCAGACCTTTCTTTGACCTCACTTCTCTGTGTCTAATGTTCAGTCACTCCACCATTTCCCCTTTGTGTTTTCTACCATTCCCATTTCACTCCCTCCCAACAGGTCTTTCATATTTTAGTAGTTTTTAGCAAAGATAAGCTCTCTGAGGTTAGGTTGCTCCCTTTTAAGCTCTCCAAATAAGCCTCCCTGTATGTGTTATGGGTCAATTCTCGGTTACACAGAAGTTTAAACTGTTCAATGTGAAAAAAAATGTCCTTCAATATCAGCAATTTGTATATTTCGGATAATTTTAATTTCTGCTTTATGATTTTTTTTAAACTATCAAATACATAATTTTATTTAGTCCCTCTTTTATAGTTAAGTTATTAGATTTAAATCTCAGATCTAATATCTTACTATCAAAGTGGATCATTATTATATGCCTCAGTAGATTAGTTTATGGTTTAACTAAGGTTTTAGTCTAAATGTTTCTAAATCATTCTTTCGTAAACTGTTATCAGAGCTATGAGGAAAAAAAAGGAAATTAAGTCTAACAAATTATGGCATCTGGCTTAATTTGAGGAAACGCCTGTTCCTGGTTCTTTAATTCTTCCCATGTGAGCCAATTAAAAGGTAATTTTTAGCAAATACCTCAATTCTCTATGAGGAACAGTCATCTTTCTGACGGCAATTAAGGAGATTTTTTCCACTTAGAAGGTGGAACTCTAGGTTTCAAAGTTCTGGAAACTAATCATTAATGGTAACTAGTAACAAGTTACAAAAAACAAATATATGAACTTTTGCATTTGTTCAAAGCAAGAAATTATAAAGTTAGATTTGATGGCAGAAAAGCTACCACATTTGTATGTGTTCTGCTGAAAAAAATATGAACAATTCAATGTGTACACATAATTCTACATATGTTTTATAATAAACAAGTGTTTAAGCAGGGAAATCCTGACTGTGATGTGTTCACAACATTATGGTTTACAAAAAAGAGAACTTAACATGAATTCCCTGGCATTGCCCACAAAAAGAAAAGCTCTTTCTAAAAGAATGCCATTATAGAATGATTAATGCAGTTAAGTGGTTTTGTGTAGATTTGTGTGAGGGTGTGTAAGGCACACAGCGGGTATTACTGCTCAATTGATATTTTTTGCATAAACACTATATTTTTAGTGTGTTCATTCATACTGATAAATCTGACTTCCATTAAACTTCTGTGTAAACTGTTTATGACACCAAAATAATCCCTGAATCCATAGAACATAGAGAGTCACATAGCAGCACAATGTTTATGGTAGTACCAATGGATGTTGACCGTATTGTCACAAGATCATAACAGCTGAAAGAAAAACATAGAAAATAATACATGGCTTGCTTCAGCTAGCAGTGCCAAGAATATGTCTAGATATATGTATATATTTAAAGATATGGTAGATATATGTCGATGTGTAGATTCACTATGAGTAGTGAAAATGTATATTCTGTGCCAAATTATGACACTTGTTTAATGTCAATGACAAAAAAGTTGGATAAAATACAACATTACCGTGTCGAGGCCTGTGCAATGTATCGGTTTATGTCTCAGAGTTAGTGCTATATGTGAAGGTAGCACAAATCAGATTTTTTGAAGATTAGCTTAATGACCCACCTGCAGATTCCCACACAAGAAGACTGACTAAAAGTTTGATGTGGATTTACTTACAGTAGTGAATTTGTACGTGCTTGGGAACTTGACGAACCAGGTTCTGGACGGAGAGTGGCAGGTTAGGAAATGATCCAAGAAAACAGGGGGACGAGTTATTATTCTTGAATTGAGAGGGGGCACTGAGGGACGAGTGAAGAACCAAAAGAGTGTCTGTGGAGGCTTGGTGATGTAAGTGGAGAAAGAGCGACCAGGCTAGGAGGTTGGAGGCTTGGCAGTCAAGAATTTTTGTAAGCTCCATAGCAAATGTAAATACTGAGGTGTGCTTCCATAATTAAGATCCACTTTACTTGAGAGTGACCAAAGAATGAAGTGAGTCCATCAAAGTTCCTTTTGCAGACTTAATACAAAAATGTACTCTACCAACTATGTGGGACCATGGAGGAAAGAGGGACTGCTCTGCAACTCCTTATAACTCCAACCTCTGATTCCTGGAATAAGGCACAGGTGTGTCAGCCTGCCAGACTCTCCCAATAAGATCTTCACTTAGGAAAGACTACTCACATGGAAAAACAAACAGGATCCATAACATGGGCAGTGACATTTTAATATTTCTGTAAGATCATTTACGAATTAATGACAACCCTACTCTTTAAAACACTTTAATCAATTCCCCAAAACACTATAGTGACAGCATATGCTGTGAGAAAATGAAAGCTTTTACCAGCTTACTCTGTCACACTTTCTGTCAGATCTCCAACAGTGAGTTTCAGTAGCAACGTCAATCCCAATTTGTTTTTTCTCCGCTGTTCTTAACTGGTGTCTTAAATAATTTTTTTATTCTTTTCTTGTTTATGTCTGAAAACAACATAGGCAAGTGCTGTCTGGCAAACCAGAAACACATCTTTGTTGAAATATGTTGGCAATAAACAATCACAGTATTTAATTATAAAAATCTTTGTAAACAAACATATTTTCACTTGGTAGACATTCCTTTTAATCCTTAAATGACTTTCACTGATATATTTTCAAATGCAGAAAACTAGCTACACAGATAGCTATAGAGTAGAAAATACCAGTTATTTGATTTCTTTAAGTGGGTGGGGTTTGTAACACTAATATTTATGATATACTAGCAATCCAATCTTAGTTTGTAGGGTTTCGTTATACAGTTAGTGGAGGTAATTAAGAAGGTGCAAGCTGTGTAGTTTGGAGATGTCAACTTAAAGACTTCCTCCTGATCTTCGCTCTCTTTTCAATCTCTTTTGATATACCCAAATATTGTTTTGGAGCATCTGATGTTTTACTAGAGTTGTGTCCCCTGAAGTATGAAGTATTTCAACCATTAAGTTTATATTTGATCACTTATATGCAGATTTTATTCAGTTGTACACCTTGTTTCACATGAATGGCATATCTAACCTCTACAGTTTTGTGACATGCTTGGACAATGTAAAAAACATTGGATAACGGAGAGTTTCTTTCAGACAAAGGAGAAAAAACCCGAAAAAAATGCTCTATGCATAAACAAAATACATGCCTCAAATAAAGGAGACACTTGGAGCCTTTGGTTCTTTAGCAAATTCCTCTGTTGGAAACCTTGACACAACCTTTACCTTTCTGGTTTGACATTGGATGCACATTACAAGTCTCGGCTGAGTTACATTTTCTCACATTCTGAGCAGAAACTTTTGTTCGTGCTTGGTTTCGTCGTGATTGTTGTTTCTGTCTTAACAAAACTCCTGGTTCACTGTTAAGAGCTTGGGGGGCTTCTAATGTTGACTTGGAAAGTGAAACAGTAAAAAAGTGTTATTGCTGTCACCAACAATTAAGATTTTAGTAAAGTAAATGTAATCCTCTTTACTAAAAATGATGCAATTTTGGTTTATATCAATATTTTTTAGTACAAGTTTAGTAAGGCAAATGCCAAAACTGTTCTTTTTGCGTGCCTCCGCACATTTTTGATGTAAATAAATCAACGATTTTTAAACTTGCAAATAATGACTGAATATTGATTTTAAATCTAATTTGATATGTCCCGGCTTTAGCTTTTTGCCTCAATAGATCTCTGATAACATAAAGGCACTGACACAGCACGTGTCCCAGACCTTTCTATGACCTCGTCTTTCCTATCTAATATTCACTCACTGCATTTGCGTCTCCTTCCCCCTCTTTCTCATCTTGTTGGTGCTTGTACCGCCAGCGTACAGTCTCCTCCTCCTCTCCTCCCGCCAGGTCTTTCATATTTCAGTAGGTTTTAGCAAGGATCAACTCTCTGAGGTTAAGTTGATTCTTTTAAAGGTCTGTGTGTGTGTGTGTCTGTGTGTGTGTGTGTGTGTGTGTGTGTGTTTGTGTGTGGCTGTGTATGCGTGTGCGTGCTAAGCAGCCCATCATAGTTCTGTGTATCAAGAAAAATCTGAAGAAGACTCCCACTGCTGTACAAACGGCACAATGAAAGTGTGCATTTATTTTCTGTGTTTGCACCTTTTAAGAGGATAAAAAAGAAAACATTTTGGAGGTCTTATAAATGTCAGAAAATGGAGTACTTTCTTTGACAAGTGCATCTCTAGATGCTTTTTAACTGTTCAAGCTTTTTACATATTGTCAAGTTAAATTTAGTAAATGCATCTCTGTTGTCAAGGAACAAGAAACAAAAATGTAACATGAACAAAAATCTGCAGAATCTAAAGACAAAGTATAAATAAATTAGTTATTAAATGGATAGTAGGTGATGGTTAATTTCAGTGAAATAAAAGATCCTACCCTTAGGTCAAACATCTTGCTTTATGCAGCAAGTTTCAGGATTCCCTCGCCTTTTTAGATCCTATAAAAGGTTAGTAGGTTATTAAGTCTCAGGTTCAGAATAGCCACTTACCTGTTACTCTACCCTTAGACGCTACTGTTTTTCCTCCTGCTGGTGTGCTGCTGTCCTGCTGTTTTATTTTAAATAAATCTTTTAAATTTGACTGTTTGTGTCTGGCTGTAATGTTGAATCCATACGGTTTCTGAACATTACAATAAAATCCTGTTGCAACATAACTTTACCATCCTTTTTTAACAGTAAAAAATTTTAATATATAAAACACTCTTGAAAAAAAAAAGTTTTCTTTTTTAATTACGTTGGAGGTAAGTGAATATTGATAATGTAGACAAGGGATAATAACATGGTATTTGGTAATATTATTTGGCCACAAGTGAAATACCTGTGGTATATATAGCACTTCTGAAGTCGTAACTTACGGTCAAAAAATGTACTGTTGTTTAACAATTTGGTGGACATTCTGTTTTAGCTGGTAATCAAAATTCTACAGTGTCAGATTCTTAGAAAAATGATCATTTAGCACCTTTTACTTCCAACCCCACTGAATTTGTGTAAACAAATGCTTAGATTGTCGTCTTACTGACCATACATCATGTAAAGTAGGAGTTCATTAGCTTTACTTCTATTTAATTTCCAACTGCAATGGGTTTTACTCACCTCCAATAAGGTTTATAACTTTTACTTTAATTTTCATTAAATCATATAGAAAAAGTACCGGCCATTCATTCAACTAAGTTGCTTCATCCAAGTCTCTTAATACGTTTACATTTTATCATCATCATTCATTCTCAAATGTCTTTCCTCTGTTTCATGTTTATTCTCTAGGTCTCTGCCCCCACCCCTCTTGCCTTTTCTAAGTAAGCTAAAAGATAACATCGTCCATTTGGGAGAAGACTCAAGTAATGATTTATGCTCAAGTGTCTCAAATTCTATTCTCAACTCAACCTCTCTTCCTCTTGCCCACATGGTATTTTAAATGTTACTATCCCATAAATCACAGTTTGAGGCGCACAAAACACCTTTATACACTAATTCATACTGTTACATACTCTCACTTGTTTTCACTCGCTCACTCAGTCGCTCACTCGTTCACCCACTCACTCACTCGCTCACTCACTCAAAGCTGGTGACATCAACCTCTCATCATTAATTTTAATGACTTTCAATATGCTATAATACACCAGAGCATACATACACACACATCTACAGGGCAACAGGCGCCACAGATCCTGGAGAACAATTATAGCCAGCACTTTGTTTATTATCCGTTATGAGAGGCATGGGACTCTCTCTCTCTTTCTACCCGCTCTCTCTATGTACGTTTGGTTTTGATAAGGTCAGTTGTGTGTACCATTGGCCAGGCCTGTGCCAACACATTATAATCTCTTGGTTGACACTCAACTATTAAAAAGTACAACAACAGAACATGGACTGTTGCACAAATATATGTTTATAAAAGTGGGTAGCTATATGTGTGAGCCTATGAGCTGGAATTAGGATGGAAAAAAGGAGGTAGATTCTTTTCTGCAAGGAAAGTAAGCCAATGTAAGATTTTAAACATTATCTGCTTCTACTGGGATAGGACCTCTCTTCTATCTGTAAAGCAAGACATTGCCTACGGTCCTTGAAAAGACAGGACCTAACTAACACTTCCCCAGCTCTCGGTTTTAGACGTCACACCTGCATCCTTTGCAGGAAGGGACCTCACCCATTAATTCAAGTGTCTTGAAACGTTCTAATTAAACAAGATTTCCATGCAGACATGGGGTCATTTCTCCTTTTACCTTTTACAGACCGCAGGCATTTCTATTGTGTTCCCTTGAAAGCTAGTCAACTGAAAGCTAGGGGAAAAAAAGAGTGGAGTTTGTCGAAGAGGTTAACTTGTAGTTTCTAACACTAATAATCCAAGTAACCAGACAGACTGGAGAACAAGGTCAAGATAGTTTCCCTTAGATTATCCAATTAAGGATTCAAATCGAGAAATATGTCCTTCAGGTACTATTTAAATTGTCCAGGCACAGCCTGATTTAAAGCATGCACACATTCTGTCTTTCTTTTCTTGGCCCATTAGAACCAAATTGAGGTTCTGTGGGCATCAGAGCCAACCTGTTGCCAACCATGACTATCTATTTTAACCACATAGTACCTATTTCCTAGGTACTAATCTTCTTCGTACGCTTTAGTTACTTCCAGAAGCAAAATATTGAACTTAAGAAATGTACTTAATGACCTTCACGAGTCATCTTCATTGAATGCACGAGAACTTCTGCATTGATGTGGAGTCTACAAACCTCCAGCAACTTCATCGAGGACATATAGAGAAAAAATCTTTAAGGATTGTTTCTGACTCATGCTGAATCTAAGCCATGTTGAGCTCTCACAAAATGAAAATGATGAAAAAAAATATTCTGAGCCTTTGAAAACAAACCAATCTGCCAGTAGCTTTTTAAAATGAAGGAACTCTGTTTTTGTTATGAAACATATCCTGTTATTTTGCCAATAATGCTAACTCAAAGAGCGTTCATAACATTTTACTACTCAGAACCTCTTAGAAGTTTGATCCCATTCAAATAAGATTGTAGAAACAAAGGAATAACAGATCAAGACATAATAGATCAAGATATGACATGTGCTCTTGCAGACCTAAATTGTTCTCAAGAGCACTAAGCTTGATATGTAAAGTACTTGTAATTACACATTAGACATTTAACTGACACTTTTCCTAGCACTCCGCGTCAAAAGTACTGTGATGAGAGCTTTTGGCAATAAATGAAGCAAACCTCTGACCTTGTAGCAGAGCAAAAGAAAGTCATATAGGGAATTTTAAGTGGCACTTGTTGACCCACATTTTGTCAGATTTCTATTTTCAATTACTGATTTGAGGGAATGAATAAACTCAGAACTGGATCGATGACTTATACTTTATGAGTATCTCTGACTTGTTAGAGGCCTGGGCTTCTACAATTCATCAAATCTAAAAATGTTTTTGTGGTATGTGATATAATGGTGTTAATACGACTGGAGCTAGAAAGCTTTGATAGGAATGTTTTGGGTAGCACAGACCTTTAATGGATGCTTTTAAAGTCAAATGTCTTGTGTAGATGATTAAATAAAAGCCAGTTAATTTCTTATTGCTGAATTTTTAAGACTAGCATTTAGTTCCATACTATTAAAATTTTGTTGGTATACACCTGCTATTGACATGTCAAATAAGTGTCATTCCAATATTGCATACTTTAGTTATGTTGAACTTGATTTTGAACTTTCTAAGTTCAGAGTGTGTTTTATATTTTTTATAAAGCCATTCACAAGGTATGTCTCAGTATTTCTCATTTCATGTCTTACCAATAAAACTGGTCAATATAATAATTTCTATGAAAAAAAGACCATCCATTAGTGAGAGATCATGATCCCGAATCACATACAATATTGAATCTTGGAAAATAAAGAACAAAATGTACCTAATTAAACAAATTTAAATTTTAATAAAGATGCAACAGACTTGTTTTGCTTGAATTCCCACATGCATGAACTTCTCAATACTTGTATTAAGTGGCAGATTTTGTAATTAATGTTCACGTGCTAAAAATGGGGCTCGCTTAGCACCACTTATCGGTGTGTGTTGGAATATAATCTAATTACATCAAGTCTATAGTCTGGCAAACATACAGAAAGATTAGTTGGTGAGAAACAGAGGGAGACATGTAATTGCATAATTGTAAATTAAAATAAACTGTATTGTAAAACCCATTAAGAAAAAAAAGTCTTGTTTATGTATATGTAGTCACATTTTATGTTGAACAAGAGTAGTGACTGAGTGATGGCAGTCTCTCCAAACAGCAACAACGACAGCACTCTTTTTGGTTGTTTATCACCTTTCTTATCAAGTATGAACAAAGATGAACATATCAGGTATAAGAAAAACCCATTTAGTGTTCAGTGTTGTTGGCACATGCTCGTCTCGAAGGAGTAATAGCTGCAAATCGATGCCATCCTCTGGGTTTTCTTCAATAACTTTTTTACCAGTTAGAATAATCCAAGAATATCTCAGGATTATATCTACTATAAGAACTAGAGCCATACCAGATTGATCAATGTGGCTATCCTAAATGATGGTTCAGGGAGGAGCTACGAAGTTCCTGGCAGGTGAAGGCAACTGTAGGCTGTGGCCATAGGCAGACTCAGGGCGGTGTCCCCCAAATTGGAGAAGTGGCTCCAAAAACACCAGCAGAACCATCTGTGAAGAACCCTCAGGCTAACAGGTGGTGGTAGAGGACCTGAGTTTACGAGCCACCCACTCAGCCAGGAAAATGAGGGGTGGATGTGAACGTAGTTTTTTTTTATGTACTTATATAAATTTGCTTGTGTATTTTTATCATGCTGAATCCTTATTACTAAACGATCAAATGGGAATGTAGCTGTCAGGGAGACTTCACATTAATCACTATAGGTTTACATGGGAAGATGGTATGCACAGGTTTACACTTTTATACAATTTTGATGTAATGCCTCTTAGACTGTGCACTTACAAAGTTACATTAATATGTTTTTTATATGATTTATTAAACATAGTTTTATCAACTATTTATTACTTACCTGACCTATTGTTGAAATATTTTGCATTTCCAATAAAAACAATTTTTGCTGTTTTCATAGGCAAAGTGTTAATATTGTCATGATAAATATGCTGTCCTTTATGCTCTTGCAGCTTTATCTGCCCAAAGCAAAATGTGCGGATGGTTTGCATGTTTGGTTCGGGACAGTTTTTTTTTTTATCATAGAAGCTGATAAAATGGAAATATGATATTGTAAAAAACTATTAAAACAAAGCCTCCCAAAAGAGCGGAAAACAACAAATGTAATCCATACTTTAAACATAAAAGTGGTAATAATTTTTAGTTCTTCAATTATAGAGCTATCTCCCTCCACTCTTGAGCAAAACATAAATAAATAAATAAAAATTAAATGAGATTTGTGTGAAGATCTGGGAGAAATATTAAAATACAACACAAAAGGTGTCTACATGATTCAGAGGAAAGATATTATAATATATAACATATAAATTAGGAAAGCATCAGAATATTAATCATCAAATCCATTTGATATTTCTTACTTTGCGTTATTAAAACTGATATAAGTTAGTAGAGCTCAGGCAATGTACAAAGTTTATGATAAACATCATAAGTTGTACACAGACTGGTTTAAAATGAATGTAAAAAATACATATTTGTGAATATGTGAATAAATGTGAATTGAACAGGCCTCGGTGGGTTGTCGGTTCAAGACTAAAAACCATTCACAGCTTAGGATGAACCACATAACCTAAACCACTCTAGTCCCTCACCTACTGTCAGAAAGTTGAATTTCTCCAATCATGCCAACAAGTAGATAGAAAACCTAATTGAACAAGCCACTTTAGTTAGCAATTTATTTACTTTCGCCTTCTTTAAAAGTTGTTTCCTCAAGACTAATAATGAATGTTTACAATGTACATTACAAATCATAAACATATACATTTATTTATATAATTCCCTCTACATTTGGATGAAAATTGTGAAATATTTTAAATCAAATGAGAAAAATATTAAAATTAATGTATATAAATTTGTGGATGATCTGCATTTAAGGATATGTGCTTGTATGGGTGTACATAATTTTTTCAAGGGATTCAAGGATTCAAGGATTCTTTATTATCATTCTACATACATGATGGTACATGAAGTGGAACGAAATTACGTACTCACGGTACTATTCCACCCAAGAGCTAATATTAAAATAGATAAAATAAGTTAAAAAAATAAAATAAAATTAAAATAAATAAAATCGAAGTAAAGTAAGTAAAATAAATAAAATAGGAATAAAC
>JAVLVB010001185.1:556096-574257 GCA_032876305.1 Orestias chungarensis
GAGGGGGCTCAGCACACAGCCCTGAGGGGAGCCAGTGCTGAGGGTGATGGTGGGGGAGGAGATGTTGTGAATCCTCACAGACTGCGGCCTGTTGGTCAGGAAGTCCAGGACCCAGTTGCAGAGGGAAGAGCTCAGACCAAGTGAGGAGAGTTTTTTAATCAGAGTCTGAGGAATCATGGTGTTGAACGCAGAGGTGAAGATGGAGTGAAGATCTTGCCCTTATCATATTACCTTAATTTGAGGAAAAACTAAACCCATTTAGACAGCTAGGAGACAAAGACATGATATATTATTTACACAATCAGCCATTTCTTTTGTCTCTGACCCAGAAAAAAATAATTTGTCACTTCTGCTTACTGCTTACCTTTGGTAGTTAAAAAAACCCAAAAACAAAAAACAGGAGACAGAAATACCAAATTAATAACATTGGACGTCATTGAAAATTATTCTGATTCTTCTGAAAAACACAACGACGTCTCTGAACTTCTAGTTTCCAAACGTTTATATAACACTGCTAATTTTCTTCTTGCTATTTATATATATAAAATGCACATACTGCAAGCAACACAGCAAAAAAAAATGCTTTCTCAAATTGTTGCGATTTAGGACAATTACACACGAATGACATGACCCTCATAAAATGCAAATCCAAAGAACAAGGAAAAGTAATACTATCCCAATACTTTTTACTTTTAAGTGAGTATCAAAGCATGTTCAATTAAAACAACAGCTTTATTTTTTTTCTTTTATTGTCAGTGTTGAGCACAACTGAACCTGCACTAGGCCACCATTAAAAACACCAACTGATTAAAAAACATTTAATTTGATAGCTAAAGGCGCGCCACCCAATTTTCAGACGAGCTATTTATCACAATTCCAGACGCACAAATACTCAAAAACAATTTGACTCCAATCGTTGTAATGTTGAATCACGCTGCGAGACAAGCTAAAGCTAATTTGCCAAACAAATTAGCTGGCACAATCTGAACTACATTGGCGAATTTAGAAAAATCCCGTATGAAGAGGGAAGGGCTCGTGCCGTACATTTATTCTAATTGTTTTAACGGATCCCTACTGTTAAAAGCATTTTAGACACCCACCCCCTGCCATTTTTTTTAAGTATGCAACTGTCAAATGGCTTGGCTCAAGTTTCAAAATGTTACAGGAAAGCCTATCCATTCCTTTTCCCAATTGGAGTCCATGTTCCCTGTGATGCTAACACATGCTTAATTTGTACCAGTCCAGTATTTTTAGGCTCAAACGCTCAATGAAATTAATGGAATATTTGAGTAGTTACGTTTTTTTTTTTTTTACTTAAATTATACCCAGACCTATTCAAAGACTGGTTAAAATATGGAACAACGAAATAAAGTAACAAAACTCAAAGTTGTATAAAACATACAAAAACGCATACAGATTCTTCAGATGTTTGTTGACCAATTGAATTTTTTGCAACTCAAATTTGTTTAATTTTTAATAATATAAACTTTAAGGTCAACTCACTTTCTACTGGAACACTGAACAATCTTTGTCAAACCTTGCAGAGCAAATAGAAGCAGAGCACAATAATATTATTAAGCGAAGAAAAGGGCTATTAGATACTCTCATATCCAAATTGCATCGGCAATTGTACACCCAGGCCCTCAATAATATTTTAAAATGTCCATGGCTATAAGCATTTCACAGCAAAAAAGATAAGCAATTCAAATGAGTTTGTTCCGAAAAGCACCTTTGAATGGTCAGTTATCCATCCATCAATCCATCCATCCCCTTCAGACTGTTTAACGTTGGGACAAAAGAAGTGAAGGGTCCAATATAGCTCTTGCCAGGGTAGTGCCCTTGATACCTCCAAATGAGGCCATATGGAAGGTATGTCACCTGAATCACTTCAGTCTAATTATTTTTATAAGAAAGAAGAGCTTTCTTCAAGAAACCAAACAAGTATCAATTTATTTTTTCTCATCACTCTTTAAATACCAACCAAGATACTTCATAGTAAGGAAATGTAACTTGAATTTCTTAGCTAAAGACAGAGAGATTTCCAATATTCATCCTTTTTCTGGTTGAGAATTGTAAACTCAGACCTGAAGGGACTGATTCCATGCAAAGCCATGCTAAGACTGATTCCATGCTTACACTTTGTACCAAACTGTTTCCATGAAGTTGTAGTATTCTCTGATACATTCATAGAATTGTGACTTGCAGTTGGCATAAGAAACCCTTAACATTTGGAAACAAAAATGAGCTATTCCCTTCCTGGAAAGTGTGAACCTTTATATAGTTGGGATAAACTCCATCCATGTACTTTCTGTACACCCTTGTCCCTATTGGTACACCCTGGACCGGTCGCCAGTCCATCGCAGGGCAACGCAGAGACATACAGAACAACCAATCAGTCATACACACACTCACACCTAAGGACAATTTTTAAAGTGCCCATTAAGCCTAACAGTCATGTTTTTGGACTGTGGGAGGAAGCTGGAGTACCTGTAGAAAACCCACACATGCACAGGGAGAACATGCAAACTCCCTGTGGAAAGACCCAAGACCCAAGGTTGAATTGAACCCAGAGCCTTCTTGCTGCATGGCAAAAGTGCTACCCACTGTTCAGCCCTGGGATAAACTCTCCTGTTCTTTTTGGGTCTCCATGAACAATTGAAGTTTAAATTTTAAAATCAACAGCCCTACTAGGTCAAAAGTCTCCAACATCTGAGGCTGAACGTATTTCCTATACCAGGGACCCTGAAACCATGAAGCTTTCAACTACATTAACAGTCTATATTATAGTGGTGCAAAAACCTACTCACTACTATTTAGGCTATGCATCCTTTACAGAGGAGTAGTTCACATAATAGGGGAAATCTTCAAGCTCCTTATTCCACCAAAAGACAATACCCATAAGCTAGATCCTTAGTTCTTGAATAAACCATGGGACCTTGGGATTGTTTATATTGTGTGAGCACTAAAGGATTTTCTGAACTTTTTTGAGGGCAACCAAAAGTCTCCATCCATAGCCACTCTGAAATTCTCCCGTGCTGGTTTTTGGCTGAGTAACTACAGATAACACAGTACTTTTGCCCCCCTAGCTGTGTTTGGTGTACCCAGAGATAACCAGCAACTAGAGGCCTCATTCTTCAATTTAACAGCTCCCATCAAGATGGGTTCCCTCTGACAAATTCTCTGGTTGCTGTTGTGACATGGACCAGAAAGGGATTTCAGAAATTCCACCACAGAAATTTGTCTGAAAAACTTGTAAGCGTGACAATCATTTAGCAATACTAATGGGGTTGTTTCTACAAATTTTCAGTGTTTCAGGAAGTCTGCATTAGAAATGACAATCTTACCTGCCAGGGTAAGTGTATAGATTCAACTCTTTATTAGTCAGTATAGATAGACATAGCTTTGAGCATAAATGTATAAAATGTTCTGGTAACCTCCTAAATTAAGTGATTTTATAATGGCCTTTGATATCCAAATACATAGACATGATAACTAATTCAAGGCATTTAGTGACCTTGTAAAGCAGAAAAGAGAGTTACAAATCAGAATTAACAGCTGTTTATGTTTCTCTGATCTTTGGCATTAAATACATATATTGGCAAAGGGTTCTGCAGAAATAAAAGTAAATGACCTTGCTAAAATAATTGAAGTCATTAATATAGGCAAAATGTACATTCAGAAATTAGAGACAGTCACTAATTAAACCATCAACAAACCTCCTTCCTAACAATCACCAAAGTTTTAGATTAACAGGTTTATCTTGCAGCTGTCACTACCACGAGACCCAACTCACTACCAGATGCTCCAGGACCCCATTCAGAGATACCAGGAAAGGTGGATAGTCTGAACTGCTGGTTGGCACATAAGCACAGAGACGTTCCAGTTGCAACCTGTAGCCGCATAGGAGCCACCCATTCGCTCTCTCTTTCCCAACCCTTTTGTTGGAAAAACTAAAACCTCAAGGTTCACAAATAGGGATTTGTAAGTACCGCCACTTGCACCCATTGCCTTTATTTCTGGACAACTGAGATGCAGAAGAATGTTCAGCCCCTTCACAGGGTTTGGGATTGTAAGCCCAAGTTGTGTATAGAGATGAGTACTATTTTATCTTTCTGGTACTGATTAATTCCACAGGCCAGCTCTGACTTCCTACTCGCCACTGAGGCAAAATATACCTTCCCAAATGAAGGTTATGCTACCAGAAATTATTCTGCCTATAGTCCAGCTAGCATGGCACCGGATCCTGGCATTTCACCACTCAAGGCAATGGGCCTTTGTAGAGGTACCAGAGCCCTCAGAACCCAATTATAACCAGTAATTATAAATGGGCTTAGTCAGCGGAGATGTGTTGTCCTTGACAATTGTAGTGTCAACTTTCAAAGAATTGATCAAAAACAGCATTATTATTATTTTTATTATTATTATTATTATTATTAGTAGTAGTAGTAGTAGTAGTAGAAGTAGTAGTAGTAGTACTACTAGTAGTATTAAAAAAGATATACTACTTAACAAAAAATCTATTGTTAAAATAAAAGCTGTCTTTGCTTTCTAAATGTTGATTTGCTTGATAACACTTAAGCTTAATCCAAAAGGGTTCACATTATCATACACTTGTTTAAACCTTTATTTACTTACCATCTGCTTTCTGGACACATGTGGTCCTTTTTAAAATGTTTTAGTCACACTGTCACTGTGACAGTTGGTACCATGGTAACCAATCCGATCCACTTAAATACCATGACTTTAGTTTGTACACATGTACTCCCAAGCTTATGTGGGAGTTTCACGCAAGTCTTTTTTCTGTCTAAAGTTAAGAAAGGAAGCTACTGTAATGCTAATAAATGTTTTTGCCTCATTGTTGAATGTACTATAACTAAGCATACTGTGTGAAGGTGTGTGTGTGTATACAGATGTGTTCTGTTCACTAAACAACCATGTTGCTGAAGCAGTCTAATGCCTGAAGCAATCCCATTGTAATATCTATTGGATTACCAAAACTCAAGCTAATAGACATAGTAAGACTTTGCCAGCACCTCACAATGACGGATGAAAAGACCCTTACTTGCAAGACACATTAAAAACACCAGTATGCCTCATTTCAGTGATTTATTTGTGGCTAATTGTTTAAAATCTGTTTTATGGTGAAGGTTAAAAAAAGTTTTTCCTACATTGTTAATGATTTCTTAATTTTCCTCAAATTTTCCTTAACAAACAAAACAGGAAAATAAAATGATCAACACATAACATTCTGTGCAAAACAATGTTTAACATCACCTGGGGTTGGTGCAATAATGTGCCAAATTCAGTGTCTATATAGTGACAATTTGCAACGCCACTTTTCTAAATTTTTACCTTAGCCAGACTAATAAAAGCCAAACTTGTAAAAAAAAGCCTCCAATTTTCTTGTTGCATTGTTAAGAAGGCCTTACATTGGTGGTTTAAAACCATTTTTTAATCCCATTTTAAATTTCGCCATGATAGAGCCAAGCATTTCGATGCAGTTTATTTCAATTTTATGTGACAATTGAAAAAATAATTGCAATAATACATGGTTTTCCAAAATTTCAAAATGCAGATCTAAAAGATAAGTATGTAGATCCCTTAAATTGGTACAGACAACTACTTTCAGCTTTTCCTAAATTGTGATTCAGCATCGGACGTGTATAATTTAATATCCTTGTGAATCCAGGTATTCTTTGAAGGTCTTAGAAATATAACAGATCATTGGTGAACAATTGGTATAAATAATAAGCAGACAGGTCACATGATGAAGTTTCGTAGACAATGTTAGTTAAGAAACGATGTTTAGACGATGATGTTAACAACTTAGATTGACAGAACAAATCCTGCTTTGAACAGCAGGGTTAGGTTCTGTCAATCTAAATTGTTAACATCATTTAGAGCAGTGTTTGTTCCATTATCTTAAACAAATATCACTAACTAACAAATTAGTGATACTTGTTTTAAAAAAAAAATAGACCAGAACAACATTAACCACATAAGAAACTAATGGTGACTCTGGAAAGGCTGTTTTTTTTTTTTTAAGATCTATAACTTTTTTGGTAGAATCAGATGAAAATACAGCTTTTTGTTGCACACTTTACAAATCCAGCTTTTTTTTTTTTAAGTAGCAAGAACAATACCAGTGCAGTGAGAAAGAGAATACAAAGTTTCACTTTGTTTTGATGATATAGTAAGCGACTGGGTAAAATATGAGAAATTGCTTCACCATATCATGTCAGTGATAACCGGTTCCGGCATAGCAGGAAAGCTCATTATTGTCACTGCCTACGTTCCAGTTTGTTATAAAATATGTTTACAATAATATGAAATCTTGCATGCAAGAAAAAAATTACTTTAATTTCATGGTGATATTAAAAGCAATAAAACTCTTAAAAATCTGAAGAGTATTGGGTTTGTCTCTCCTTTTGACCTAGTCGTCGCTGTCTTTGCTCATTTGTACATTTTGAACTTTAGCCCTAACGCAGTACGAACTCATTTCCTGTTTCCATGGGTTGTGTGCCCCTTTTGACTTTCCTCAACACCAACATATAACCCCTGTGACTGAAAATGAGAGAATGGACTTGCACGGCAGAGCAAATTTTCATTTACTGCTGAGTCCCTTGTGTCAAGGGACACAACAAATTATAGGGGCTTGAGATGTTAAGATTCCAAATTCCTATTCAGAATAATATAGGTTATATGTAAAAAATGTGATGGGTTGTGTTCCCAGCGAGACAATACCATATTAAAATCATTAATGATAAGCACAATGTCAATGTTGATTGAAATGGCAAGTAGTAGTATTAACAAAGGAACATTAACTCTCAACATCTCTGTCATGAAAGAGGGAACGCTTTAAGTCAGTGCCTTGAAGCAATCTAGTAGGTTTACTTAAAAGTTTTTTTCCCATCAAAGCAACTAATAAACTGAACTTGACCACATTGTTTAATAATTCATTTAATATATAATTTTATTAATTGTTTCTACATATTAAAAATATGGCAGCCTTTGTGAAGCAAGAGCTGTTAGTTAGTAACCCGTGGCAAACTGTTAAAAAATGATTAAACAAGGGTAATTTCTAAATTTCAGCTGGGATAAAATATATGATCAATGCTCAATATAATTGCAGAGAGTAATATCAGATGAAAAGGAAACCTTTTGGATAAAGAAAAGTTGGGTAGCAAGTATGAGAAATAATCTAAAGGCTGTTATCAGTGAAAGGTCTGGCTTTCATCGTCAGTAGTGGTTGTTTCCCAGTTGTGTAAACATAAAACAAAGGGGAATACTGAAGTTCAGAGAGTAATTCTAACACCAAGCAAAAATATTTTCCTTGAAGGTTTGGGTTTATTGCAGTGGGATATTGCCAGACCCCATTGTCCACCACCTTCAACAGTGTAGATGTTGCCTTGCTTGTAGTTGTAAGAGAATTAAGGTTAAAATTGGTGTAGTGATTACAAACAGCTTATGAGATCAGTCAGTTGTGGGACTTCACGTGGCATGTCATTAAATGCTCATCAGTTTTTGCCATTATCACAGATTGCACATGTTACACCAAACTAAAAAAAGATAAAACAGAACAAAGGACCAATTTTAGTAACATGGTTCACAAAGATGTTTTTAAACCTTTATTTCTGTTAATTATGATAATTCTCCACTGACACCTAATGAAAACAGAAAACTCTGAATATTATTCGCGACTGACAAAAAACAAACAACAAATAAAAAAAATCTTCTAAAGATAAGTGGACTTAATGAAAGTTATATGCATTATCAGCCTGCAGGTTATTTTCAAAAGGTACTTTTGCTTTTTGGTTACCCTTTTTGGTTACTCTTTGTACACAAAAAGCATCTAAGTCCTTCCAAAAATAATACCAACTTAAACAGATGTACACAATCAAACAATTAAGAATTTAGTTCTGGTTTTCCTTCTGTAGGAATGTCTAATAAAAAATGCAACTAATTTTATGGTCAAATTTTGACACACGCGCTAGTTGCATTTATGGTATTAGAAAGACATTTAAAATGAAGGGTTAATTGGTATACATCCACTCTTTTGTACGGTGTACATTTTAGGACATCCTCAGGTCTCAGAAAAACATCATAACGCATCAGAAAAAAGACCCTCAGTCGTCACACCATAGAGAAAAACAAAACAAAAAAACTTCAGAGCATTTATGAAAAAGCTTCAGATTAAACGTTTTTGCAGGGAAACCAGTTTTAGGAAAAAATATATGCAACAGAAATGTATTTCAAGCCTGCTGTAGGTGGTGAAAATGTTAGGCCTGAGCTCAATTGATTTACATACAAGTTAAATACACAGCAACTATGAGGAAAAATCTAGACTTTCAGATTCATGTGTATGATATAATACAATATGTCTTTGTAAGTTGCTAAAAACACAAGCGCATTTAATATTTTACATGTTTTCTGATGAACATACATTTTAAAATAAATTTTTAAGGTATATTGTTATACCCTTGTTCTTTTCATATGAGGGAAAATATTTGAATAGTATGTTCAAATTCATTTTCAAATCCACTCTCCAGCACTTAAGTAAGACATAAATAAATAAAACAATTTGGTTAGAGGCTTACTTTTAATCTAAGAAAAATGGCTCAAGAACAAAAACACTCTTCAGTAAGCCAAACATATCCTTTGGATACCGTTTGAAAAATATCTGTATCTAACTTCCTACTATAGGGAAAGCGAGCGGTAGTTTATGGGCTGGGTGTAAGGTGTTCTCTGCAGGTTACCAAAACCTGAGCATGTGAAGATTGACAGATGGTAAGGGGAAATGTGTCACACAATGGATAATGACTCGAGCAGAGGTGGAATGCGAAAGAAATAAGATGTATTGTATAAAGAATAATGAACAGAACATTAACTGAGACTGATAAACAATGACGGATGAATGAACTAGCGGAGAAGCACGAAATACACGAAAGGAAGAGAGACCAGCACAGTTACCCCAGACAAGCAGAAGGGGGTACTTACTGGGAAGGAAGGAGGTGAGCTTTTTTTTTTGAGAGAGATTTTAGTATGAAGTTGTTTAGTCAGAGGTCTGAAGGTTTTTTGGTCTATGGTGTGATGCTTGAGGGTTTTTTTTTTATTTTTTTGTCCTTAGACCTGAGGAAGATATAAAACATAGACCTTACCCCTTGTGGAATAACAATCACCTTTTGTCAGGGGAGGCCATTTTCCACAGCGATTGGGATAAAAAACGTTTTAAATCCTAATTGGAAGACCTGTATATGTAGCTTTCAAAAGTTGATGTTAAAACATAAGTTTAACACTCTTTTTTTTTATATCATGACAAGATCTGCTTGTAGGGTTTGTGGAGTCCCCTGTAGAACATAGCTAAGTGAACAACAACTTTTAAACTGCTCTTATAAAGTGGCCAAAATGATTATTTCATATGTGGATAGCAAGTGGGTAGGCCAAAGTAATAGATCATCCTTATAAATTGAGGCTATGGATAACTACTTGTCTGCTTAGGGCTCTGAACAAGATGGAGTTTTAAGTGTTAAGAGAGCTTCTTAGAAAACAAAATCACTACTCTGTAGATATGAAAGTTTGTCATAAAGCGTATTTGACACTAATCACGGGAAACAAAAAACCCGGCTTGTCAGACACATATTAGTAATTGTTCTCTGGGACTCTGGGATCTTCATACATGTTGTCTGAGAATGCAATGTGAAGTTTGTTTTACTGACGTAACTTGAGTCATGCTCCCCTTGGACCCTCCTGCTTAAAACCTGGAGAATATGGCTGGAAGGGCCAACTCTATATACTATACTATACTAAACTATATACAGTATAGATATACTATACCTATGATTGTAAAAAGCAAAAATCAATAAGCACCATTGAATCATGGATGGACTTGACAGATAAGCCTGAGAGGGTGCTTTAAAAATAGAAATAAAATTACACAAGACTGTCAGGATAGTAAACAGACTAAAAGCGTTTTGGGTTAGAATAGAAGCATTTTAGGGTTAAGATGTTAAACAGGAAGACTGTTGTTACATATATGTAACAGCCCTTGTTGAGTTACAAACAGTTTCATTCTACTAAAACATAAAGAATAAATTAGCTCCTTACTACCATCTTTTGTTTTTATGTACTGTTGGCTATTGTTCTACATAAATCATATTTTACTTGCCAATGCCAACTCTTGGAAATAAGCATTAAGGGAACACATAAAAATTTTCTGAATTTAAACAATAACATATTTGTGTTACCTGGCATTAGTGTTCTTCATGCTGCAGGCTGCAAGATGTCTGACTCACATTTTATGTATAAAGCTGAAAACAGTTCCTCTTTATGCTTTCTGTATGCATAAATAAATGTATTTATGATTTGAATGAAATGATTTTCTTGTAAAGTGCCTTAATACAGCAAGTGTTGTAAATTGGTGCTATATGAACAAACTGAATCTTGAGTCTTGAATAGTCTCTTTCAGATATCTTCCTGTTGACCTCAAATGTCTTCATCTATAATTCATCAGCTATGTTTATTCCTAGGATAATACTATGACCTAGACCTGCACTGTCCAACTCTCTCAAATAGTATCTAGAATCCTAACCCCAACTCAAAAAGCCATGCTGGTACCGTAACCATTACTAACAAATAAAACACGCCTACAGCTGCAAAAAAGAATTAAAAAAATGTATACAACATAAAATGTTTTATGAAGCCTTAAAAAATTTTGATGCACGTTAGTTGAATTTATGGGAGTAGAAAGTCAATTCAAAAGAAAGAGAAAGTAATACAAATCCTCTCCCTTGTAAACTGTACATATTGGGACATACTCAGGTCTCCATTACAAATTAAACTGTACAATTAGACTAGCCTGTTCTTTTAATACGGCAAACATTCAAAGATAAAGCTGAAGTTTGAAAACTCCTGATCTATAGGCAGCTGTGTTGTGACATTTTCAGTCTGAGCCTCTGCTTTAATTTATTGACAACCAAACCACCTTGTTGAGTCCGGCTTGCTACTACCATGGTTTATTCAGTGCTTATAGCAATCAGTCATGGGATTAATACGTTTTGCTTATAAACCTCCAAGCCAACAGAAAGAGATTGCAAGTACCACTAATTTCCTGGCTGTCTTAGGTCTATGTGATAGGATCATAAGGCAGAGTAAGGGCTGCATAATAAAGCTCAAACGTTGTAACTTATTAAATTAGTTTTGTAAAAGATTTTATGTGCATCTTCATATTTTCAGAAAAAACACAAATGTTATTAAAAAAAAACCCAATTATCAGTAAAGAAGCCCCCAAACAACATAAATCTTGGAGTAATAATAAATATTATGGGTGGAGAAGGAAAATGTACATAAATGATTACTAGGAGAGAAAAATCAGGACAGCAATGGGAGTGTACTACTATCAAGCCTTTGCTCAGCAAACACAACATAGAAGATGATGAGTTTTAGCAAAAAAGAACCGGAAGCAAGGAGAAAGAAAGGGAGATTCGAGAGCCTGAGAAAACAATACAGGACAAGTGAACAGGAGGGGGGAAATATTTAAGGCCAGAATGAAAAGCAGACTAAGAGTCAGTACAGCAGTCTTGTTGAACAGGGTTAATTTATGCAGAAGCACGGGTACCCAACAAACACCTTTGATATGGAGCATTAACACACACATGCACACACACCCACACTTTATTCAGCGTGTGTTAAAGTACACCGTACGAGCTGTAGCGTCTCAGGCAAGAGCAGATCTTTATTCATGACATGCACGGGGAGTGAATGCCAGGACACAGTGCTTACAGTATTTGCATTAGATCAGGAGGTAGAAAAAAATAATAGCATTTGTTGCAGCAACCACTGTAACCATTGATTTGAATTTCATGCTTAAATTTGAGTGCATATCAAAAAAGTGTCATATCAGAAGTAGTTTCTTTGTGTCACCTTGTGTTAGGATTTGCTGACACAATAAGATAATGTTTATAAAATGATCAGGTAACTTTAAATATAATCATTCAATGGATTACAACGTTGAGCTAGACCTACACAAGCCGAATGTGCAACCGGTTGATTTTATTGATCAATTTGTTAAGAAGTGTGTGCAACTTTCTGACAGTTGTTACTGTCTAGTCTAAAACCGCTTGCAACCTGGAATATCTAATTAATCAGATCCGCTTTGTTATTTTGGGAAAAATATTCTGTCAGTGCCATTAATTCATATTTTGTGAAAAGTTTTTTTTTTACCATTTAGTTTATTAGGTTACTTTAGCTTAATTTGCAATTTTTTGTCCTGTTTTGTTCAAACAAATATTCCACACCAGTGTCACCAAAAGACCTAAACCTGTGACAAAAGTAAGATAATTTTTCATCCACAGAGCAACCGGCAGGCTGTTCAAACAGCTGTGTGTCAAGATGTCAGTCTTACCGAGAGACTGTGTTCGGCACCCCGTGTCGAAGTCAAAGACAGCTCCATTAATGGTGGCCGCGCTTGAGTCAGACAGCCAGTAAAGCACTCTATTTGTTCCATTGAAGCTGAGTCTAGTGGTGGAAAACTGATGATTGCATGTTGTTCAATAGACTAAGACATCCTCTGACGCAGCTTAGTCACTCAGTTGAAAGTCAAGTATTCAAGTCTGAATTAGGCAATAGAATTTTAGTTTCAGGCTTCTGAGAATCTGTTCAGCCCAAAAATATTTTTAAGACATGACTCCATTAAATAATACATTAAACATATATTTTCTATTTCTAAAATGTAGCTAAATTTAAAGTTGTGTGTGTAAATTAATTATTGTTAGGTTTAGATGTCATAGTAATTTGTTTTTAAGAAGGTTAATCATTGGTGAAAATGTGTTAGCTGGATCAATTAAGAAATCAACATGTTACATCATGTAGCTCTTATTGCTTCTTCCTGCATTGTTTTATTGAACTGTTGATCTTTATGTTGATGGAATATTCAGAAATCTTCCTTTCTTGTTTTTTAATCTAAACATAGCTCCAAGGAAAAGTCAAACTTGTGTTGTCCAGATTGATTTTATATAGACTGTAAAACAGACAGGCCCATATAATTTAATACTATTTATAACTACCTAATCAGACAAGAGATGGTAAAATACACAAAAAACATAAAAATGCTTAGGTCACAAGGTCACTTTAAGATTTATGTGACGTCAACTAGTGGACATAATTTCATGAGACAGAATGTTGATGCAATCATTTATCGGCTCCATTTCAAAAAACACAAATACGCTAAATGGGAGAGGAAATTATTCAAATGTATCTTATAAATATCCATCAAATGATACATTCGTGTTGCAAAAATTATTTTGTGGTAAAAAATTCTACGTACCACATTTTATTTGGCCTGTCATGTATTACTAAATTGGGAATTTCAGCAGTAACAGCAGTGTGAATAGTCTTCATGCACACTTTGGTTATTTTCTTAAATCAAATGCTATCTGCTGTCTGTCTTGCCTTGTTGAAGTACTTATCACCTTGTTAATACACCAAAATACAACACAGAACAGTTATTATTATTTTATAACTAAAGCCCCTCTATGCACACTCTCACACACATTCTCCGCGAAAATTCTCCAACCCATAAACCTTTTGCAGCCTGGATGCATCCGGTTTTTCACACCTGGAGTAATCCTTGTTTTGGGTTCATTGGCTTTGAGTAGCTGTTGACTTAAGTTGCCTTTCTGCTGTCCTGTTTTAGGACCATGCTTTCCAGGAGAAAATCCAACAACAAAATAGAGGTGAACCTTTCTGTTGTTGTCCTTGATGACTAAAGCTCTCTGAACTTGAAAGTCAGTGGGGTGCACTGAGCTCCAGCGAAAGTCTTTGTTATTGTAGTTTGTTTACCTGAAAGTTACTGTTATATGTTTATGGTCAATACAAGTTTTTCAAAAAATAACCAGTTTTCCATTCAAAATAGTAGGACACTTTTAATTACAGGACTTGTCCCAGTGTTTTGGAGGAATGCATACAATGATTTCAACTTAAATCCTATCCAGATGTTCTTCATTACGTTTTGCATTAAATATGGATTTCTAATATTTAGGCACATACAAAAATCCAAAATCATTTCACATACAATAATTTGGACCAAACCCCTATTTCCATTCTATTCTGTTCTACTGTGTTAACAGACAGCTTGCTTGGTGACCTGACAGTGGCACTCACTAATGGAGTTTCTCCCTAAGTGTCATTCCCACATACACACATGCCCAAAGTGCTGCTGAGAGTAGAGGAGAAGACTTTTGATAGCACTTCAGTGCACTGGTGATATTGCCAAATTGCCACCTTTAGCCCCCGCCCCACTTGTCATTGCCTCCCTCTTGCTCTATTCCCCTATTTGTGTCAAAAACAAAGTGCGTGCAAAAGACGTAAAAGGACAAGAATGGAGTTCAAACAATAGGAGCAAATATCTTGTCAGTTACAAAAAACTTAAGGGATGTTGGACAACTAAACAAGTTCGAGCGATAGCGGAGCTGATAGATAACTGCAGAGGGTCTTTGATTCCATCTTTACAAATCTTATCATCTCCATTCCTCAGACCTTTGTGAAACCTGCTTAGAGCTAGTCAAGTCAAATTTAGGATAAAAGACGTATTTACGACAAAACATAAATAAATGAAAATTAAACAAAGCATGGAACTTTGGAAGATTTCTTTTTTTAGATATCAAGGGAACTCTAGGCGGACGGCCATTTTTAGGACTTTCCAAAAAGCATGTAATTGGATTTAAGTACAAACACTAGCTGGGCCTCTTAAGATCCTTCGCAGAAACCACTTCTTTGTTGTCCTGGGTGAGTGCTTCAGGTCAATTTGGTGTTAGAAGGCAAAGGATTTCCACTAGTGTAATTTCCAGAACCATCTAATATAGGTGTCTAAAAAGAATGTCTATATATTTGCTTTCTGTCAATTTACCCTCAACGCAGACTATTTTGTGACATACAGAGCTAGGTTGTTCTCAAAGTATTAGGTCAAAAATTAATATTTTGTTTTATCAGAGCGAAAAAAAAATTCTTGATTTGATCTTCCCGAAGGTGCATGTTTGGGGCATGTCTTCTGAAGTTATACTGAAACTCTGCCTCAGGTTTTACCGGGTCCCAGTCATATTTCAAGCTATAGCCCCACAATGCAGTGTATTCAGTACTCCGCATTCATTTTTTTTTTTGTGCGTGTGTATGTCTTATGTTTGGACAAAATCTGTGGTCCACAGGCAATTTCTTTGAACCCATTATGTAGTTATTGCTCTGATATTTACAATTAGCTGTGAAACCTGACACAGGCATGTGTTCCATTCCAAGTCATATTTATTTAAATTTAACACGGATGGAATCTGATCAAGTTGTAGAAACATCTGATCATTGAACAGTGGGACCTTAAACTGTTAAAATGTGGCCCTTTTGTGTGCCATTGTCAACATTCCTGTCTGTTTAATGGACTGAAATCTACACTCCTCAACCCTACCTGTGGTGCTTCCGCCCTTTTCTAATCAGCTCCCATTGCTCCCACTTGTGTTTCTAGCTTTAAAAGCAACTCATTTACAGACAGGCAGCACCAGATTATTGAAAGTTTTTAAATCTCCAGCATTCCAGGCATCTTTTTTTTCATGTTATGGCTTATCTTTTGGTTACCCACTGGATACCTGGCTTTTTTTTTTTTATTCGGGACCATGAACCTGTTCCTGCTTTTGCACTCCTGTTTTTTGCCTAAACGTTTTTTGGATCTATGGCAGGGCAACACAGAGACACAAATGTCTCTAACAGGCTTTTTTTGTGTTGTGTTTTTCTTATAAAAATTATTTAAAATCTCTGAAATGCAATTAACACCAATACACCACTATACCATCATCTGTCCCAGCTTTCCCACTTTATTTTACTATGTAGAGCCTAAGATTACTTTTTGTGTTTTCACAAGCAACAACTTCAGTTGCAAATGACATTTGTATTTTTGTTTCTGTGATTGTGTTAGTTTAGATTTTGGGATTGTATTTTGCAGCATTATTCCATTTTGTTTTGTGTTTTTTTGGTTATTATGTCTCAGATTTTTGGATAAGAACTTGCTTTTTAACGTTGGGAAACCTATTCTGCATGTTCTTATTTTGTGCTTGTCTCTCTTGCATTACGTTTAATGTTTTGAATCTTCATTTTCTCTTTCACACTTTTAATTGCATCTGCATTGACTTCATCCATCCCAGTATATATCTTTCTTGTTTGTACCCGTTTAATTATCTTGTTGTCTCTCACACATCTCTATACAGTGCTTTACTGAACTCAGTTAATTGACTTTGATTCACATGTAAGACTTGCTGAAAGATTCTGTTGCCATTTAGCACATAGTCATAATTTTTGCAGCCTTACATAAGCAATTATGGGCCAGCAGAAAATTAAAACTACCAAACCACTAGGTAGTGAAGACTATCACTAATTGGCACGGGCCACACAAGAGCAGGTCTCCCTAAAAAAAGCAGGAAAATGACTTTATGTGTAGAGTACTAACTGTGATAATTATCAGATGGGATTTAAAGCATGTTATATGTTATAATCAGTTTAAAATATATATTTTCAGTTTATTACATCCAAAGTACTCGTTTTCGAGACTGATAATAATGATTACAACCAGTGAATGAATTTATCACTCGTGCTATGTCAAAACTAGTAAACAAATAGGTTCAACAATTATCATTCATCTTCAAGTGTTTGATTTGCAAAAGTATTCACTCTTCACCCCTTAGTCACGAAATAAATATTTTATTATGATTTTGTACGACAGGGAAACAAACACTGGCACACATTTGTGACGTGCAAGTAAATCCAATTTTGTAAATCTGAAAAGTGCCTCCTTTAGTCTGATACTGTTGAGACCATTCAGAGGTCACATAACTAATAAATTAAAGAACACTCGTCTGAAATTTCAGCACAGTTTAAATCGAGCTGTTCTTGAGGGGGTTATGAAGTTTATTTGAGAACATTAGTGAAAAAACACTATCACAAAGACCGAGGAACACAATGGACAGATCAGGGATAAAGGTACGGTGAGGTTTAATTAGTTAAAAAAACAAACATTGTAGTGCCACATAGAACAACAAAGTTGTCCAGCATTTATTTATAAACTATCAAATCTTACTATGCTTTAGCCTCTTTTCAAATCTAATGGGAATATGTAAAAGATAACAGTGAAATACAAACCTTAGAAGCTTTGAACCTGTTGGTGCCTTAAAATGCATGCCAAAAATGTTAATATTTAGCAAAGTATATTGAAAGTCATGTATCAAGTTCCTTTTATTAGACAATTATGCAGTACATGTTGTTGGTCTCCTGAACAAAATGTAATCAAGATACACTACAGTATGTTATTAAGAAAAGAAAGATATAAAGCACCTTCGTAAGGCAATCCATGTCTGGCTTCTAGAATAGAGGTTTTGCACAATACTGTTGTGTCGATCAAATCCGTTTTGTTAAGCAATGTCAAGTCCTTCTAAAACAACCGTATCAAATCAAAGATCTTCATTTACACTTAGAACAGCAAAGTAAAATACGTTTAGAGCCGCTAATGTTATAATAAATGGTTTTCAAGCTAACAAGAAAAATATATCTAAACAAAACATTACCGTTAAGTTTAGCATTTTCTTTTCTAAAAATTGAATCAAATTATTCCGTTACATTTTTTAATCCAAACGTTATTAAGAGCCGTTCTCTGCGAGATCCAACTTGCAAACCCCATGTTAAAGGATCTTCAGGAAAATGTTAAATGCGTTCAAAATAAATACTTATCCCTTTAAAATGTGAAGATAATTCTAAAAAAACAGCAAAAAATATTTTTTTAAAAGTTGATGAACCTTAAAACAATAACAGGTACAGACTTTTTATTTTAAAGTGACCAAACATTTGCGACCCGGCAGTGCAGCAGCAACTACATGCTGAGTTGACAGATAAAGAATTTAAAATTCATAAATCATTATCATCTAACTTGCTGCTGGATTCTATTTTCCTGCAGTTTCTTCTGTACCCCGCAACCCAGCCTGTAATAATTCATCATACAATGATGATATTTGGAGTGTCAAGTTGTTTTCTTTATATATGTACATATAAAAAAGAACATATTGTGTTTTGTACTATTTACTGTTTTTTTTTTTTTTTTTTTTTGCTGAGATGGTTAGAGAAAGAATAAAAAAACGAAT
>JAVLVB010001185.1:574357-594333 GCA_032876305.1 Orestias chungarensis
ATATATCAAAGTATTCTGAAAACCATCAATAAAAAGTCTATGCCCTGAAAGCATTGTGTAAATAGATATTTATCTTATTATTTACATTATTTTGCCATAACTCGTACACACTGTACATTAAGTCCGTTTTTCCAGGTTTATCTCTAGAAGAGTGAAGATCATTATGTAAAAATTGTGTGCATAACCACTATCTTTGTTAATACACTCCAAGTATGTGCTAATGAATATTATTCCCTAGCAATGATACCAATTTCAATGTTCTCTAAATTATAAGAAAAATCACAGTATGTTTTATCAAAGTAAAGTCAGCAAGTTATTTTCCTCATGAAGTAAGGGTAACTTAAAAAGAGCTCTGGATTCTTAAAGAAGAAAATTAAAAAGAAGAAAATTAAAATGCAAACAGGATTACTGATTACTAGTTTCATTTATGAGTCAAATAAGGCAGCCACATTCTTAAAATGAAAAAGCATTTCTGAATGCAAAATAACTTGTAGTGTTTTACAGGGTCACTAAGTAGTTTACAAGAACACCAAAAAGGACTTTTTAGATTTGTTTGTGGCCTTTTATGTGATTTTTCCTCCTTAATAAAGCAATCCGTCTCATCTTATAAAAGTGCCATGGTGAGCTTTGGTTGTTGGGTTTTACCAAATAGACATTTTGTCAGGAGCTCGACATTGACACAGTTAAACCCTTTTCACCTCTTGATGTCTGGTAGAAAAAAACTAATAAATAATTATTTACTTGTGATTATTTAGACATAGTCATTATTTTTCTAATTTTTATATGCTAGTTTTTGTTATAGCTGTAACACTAGACAAGACAATGGGCAAGTGTGGCATTTGCACATGTGATTCAGCTTTTGTTTGCTTCTTCTATTTGATAACTTCTCCTTTAAACAATCTTAAGTAGCAGTCAAGCAACACTTTACTTTTTCCCATTTGATATTGTTTCTCAAACACAAACAACAGCAGGCCTGTGTGCCAAAACTACTACATAGACAAGAACAGCATTTTTTTATTTATATCACAGTTAGCTTTATATATATATTGAAAATTATCAGCACAAAAACAGAAACACCTGTGCAGTTTTAAAACAGTTGGTTGTAAAACTCTGTAATGAACATTACTTCCACAACAAGATCTGTTGCTCAGTTACAGGCAAAAGACAGCTTTGGTAAAGAAATTAAAATGAAAAATTCTAGCGATAACACACAATTTAAGCAGGAGGGGACTAGAATTATAATAAGTGAGATGGAGGTAAAAAAGCAAAGAAGTGGAGAGAATAGGAAAATGAGCTTGAGAAAAGCAAATAAAGTGAGAGATGAATGCGTAACAGAGGGAGAAAAGAAGTGGGTTAATTAAATAGGAGAGGTGAAAGAGTGAAAAAAGAAAAGGAAGGTCAGAAGGATGAAAGGAGTGAGAGTGGTAGAACTAAATACAAAGCCAATTAAAGATTTTTATTTCACAAGAAACTAAAAGGAAAGCAGGAAAAACACAAAAAACAACAAACGAAAAACCAAATATGCAGACAGCAGAGACGTGATGATGAGCAGAGACAGACAGGAGATGGGGGGGGGGGCAGTGGAGCGTGGGTAATGTGTTGGCAGCAGAGCAGGAGTGAGGGGGAGAGCAGAAGGCTCGTAAATGTTGGATGAGAGAAGTATACATGGCACTGTGACTCACTGGAGCTGCCCCAGTACTTGTGAGGGCAAGTGTTTAACACATGCGTGCGTGCACACACACACACACACCAAAATCTGCAGCCATCTTTAATAGGGCCTTAACACCAGCTTTAAGAATGACCAGGTCACACCTATAACTCATGGTAATATATCCTCCAGTCTCATTTTAGAGCTAAACCGGGCCTTTAGATCTGATGCTTTGCATCCACAGGAGTCAAACTATGACATAAAAATATACATATTTACATGGTTTCCTTGTGAGCAGTAGCAATTTGTATTTACTCTACAAACATAGTTGAATTTATTCAACAAATATGAACTACCATTAATCATTAATTCACTGATTTACTTTTTGTCCATGACTCTTTTTTGTTCTCCTTTAAGTAAAGCTGTTTAACGTTTCTACCAACACATGTGTACGTCCTACAGATGCAAACACGCAATGTGTCGCACCTCCCTCTTCTCCCTCACTGCTTCTTGTGAACACAGTACTCCAGACAAGTACAGTGCTTCTTCCGCTGGATGGGCAGGTAAAATATTTATGAGTGTTTTTAACCTCTGGGTGACCCAAGTGCAGCAAAACATGGAGCTTCTTAGAAAGTTCCCAGGGACGTGGAAAAGAAACTGTGTAATATACCGCCACTGCAGTCTGAAAGTATGATTACAGTCTATGGCAGCTGCTCAGGTTTGGATTAGTAATGTGAAAGTATTGTGTGCGTTGAAGAAAATTCAAAAATTCCCAACATCCTAAGTTTACAAAGGTATGGTAATCACATACTACAAATATAAAAATAAACCCACTTTGACCTGATAGAAATGAGAGCACTTTAAGCCTCCTCTTCTAAACCTTTTTCCATCTGGCTTTACATTACTCTGCCAGTAAGCTCCAATAATGACTGTAGTCTGATGTCATTGACAGGTCATAATTTTACACCCCTACAGCTGTTTATGTGTTAACCAAATGATTGAGTAATCGCTAAGGATGAGAAGGAGTGTTTAACAGCTAAATAACATCCTCTGTCACAGTGTTTAAGGAAAATAAACCAGTGCATTTCTCCGCTTGTGTTTGGTCTTCTGAAATGTTGTGTGCGTATTTTTGGTAGTTCAGGAGGAAAATTAGAGTCAATCTATAGGATTTTCGAAAAAAGAGTGAGAAAACAACTTTGGGAAGTGGAGCCTAGGATGAACATGATGACATCCTAATAAACGAAATGGACGACCATGACAGGAAGAAGGTGACTAGCAGAAAAACACAACAGAAGCATGACCTCCTTGGTAAACCTGACATTGTTAACAAGAGTAGATGAAGATACACAAAAGAGTTTTTACTATTGCTGTTGTGGGACATTGGACAAAGCTTAGGTTTTGGTAGACGGAGGTGAGGATACACAGCAGTAAGCTCTGGAGTGGTATGCGATGAAACATGGAACCTTAACCATTGGCCTGGCTCTGGTTGGAACCAAGGAAGGTGTGAAGCTCTGATACGCAGAGCTTTAAGCAGCAGAACTAAATAAATGTGAGATGGGAAAATATGGCTTATCAAAGTATTCACCATGCTACTGCACATGTAAAACGCTCCTGTTAGAGTTTTGACTTCAATCAGGAAAATGGATGACAGTAGAACAGTTTATTAATCAGGCACTATCCCAGGACCAAAAATGAAGAAGAAAAAGTAGGATCCAGTTTTTATGTTCCTTCCACACCCTAAAAATTTAGATGCACTTTACTAAGTGCTTTTTTTAGAATGTTAGAATTACAATTTTGACTGTACTTTTGATGAACTTTTGATGTGTTTCTTATTTTTAAGACTATTATTCAATGTATGTTCTTTTTCCATTAGTAATTTGTTTAGTACAATTTATTTAAAGGACAAAGCAAAACATCTGTGCTGTTACCACCCCCTCATCCCTTCAAGCAGGAAAATATGGAAAGACTGCCTTTATAGTTTTAATTGATATTTTACAAATGCAATGCCTGTAATGTTACAGGGTGATAGTTAAGATTAAATGACAGCAGGAAATCAAAAAGAAAAACAAAACAAAACATAAAATGTATTTGTTTATATTATTAATATATACTTTTTCCAAATGCAAACTTGTAACATGTAACTTGTAACTTTTTTGTAAGTTTTCAGATTTGGTCTTATAATTCCCACATCTACAAAATAGAGAAAAAGTATGCATGAGTTTTTTTAAACTAAAAGCAAGATCAGACAGTTAATCGTTTTTTTTGTGTGTTCACTAATTTAATCTATTTATTTGTGAAGTTTTTGTGGTGCTAGCGGCCTTTATACATCAGTAGCCTGACAGGAAGAAGGATAGAGAGAGGAGGGGAGGACAGGCACTAAATGAAACGGGCGAGCTCAATCTCGGATGCCTGCATCACGACTGTAGCCTCTGCATACATTGCACTTGTTTAACCACTGAGTCAGCCGGTGATCATCGTTTGGGGTTTCATTTAGATGTCTAGCATTGCAGTTTTGCTAATCCTGGAATGTAAATTTCTATCAAGATTAAAAATGTTTATGTTACCAGTATTTCCACTAAATTAATTTATATACTAAATTTCATGTTTACTTATAGAATGGATATTTGGTTATTTTCCAAATGTACAAGATCTGTTTGTTTTGCTTCATATTTAGAGTAGAACCAACATTGGCCCTGAGTTTAAGATGATTTTGAACTTGGCCTTATCTTGATGGTTGATTTGGAAAACAAAAATTCATTTTTAAATGATTTATTAACCTCAAAATAATTATTTCTCAGATTAAATAATTTAATTTGTTGTCATCTTTTTTTAAGACCTAAAAGTACAAGTTACAACGTCATTTTAGAATTAAATCCCTGCTTTTAGAACAAACTTTAATGCATTTACTTGGAACTGGACCTAAGACCTGAGAGTTTCCTTTAATCTGCTAAACACTGACCTGGTCCCACCTCTATACATTAAATAATGTATTTAAGTTTTCTGTTATTTTTATTAATACAATTGAAGTATTATGGCATCTTTTTTTTTCAAACTATAATGACTACTCACAGTCTCTCCAAAATATTAAGAAAATCTAAAATCAAAAACTGCAATGTCATATTTTTTCATTTTCAGAAAATAAATAAATGACCTTTACAGCAAGAAGTGTGTTGGCATACTTTTAATAAGTTACTTTCTAGGTTGAGAGTAAAAATTTCTTTTAATGCTTCGTATTCTATCTCATACCGCATTTATGTTTTAACGCCCGTTATTAAGGCATTTTGTTCTTTTACTAAAAGATTTTACATACGTGTTGTCCAAGTGTTTCCTTAAGTTTATATAATAATTACAGTTATTTTATAAACTTGGCCTATCTGCATTAAAAACATCCAGGGCTTTCAGTAACCAGTCAAGTTTACTTAAGTTGAAAAAATACATTTTCCACAAGCAGCACCCACCAGGTGGGACTGAAGTGGACTTTTTTTTTCAGGATGAAGTAAGCCTACAGGGTTTCACTGTAGCAAACAGGGATATGCAAATATTTCAGGCCTTTTAAATGTTTGTGTGTGTGTGTGTGTGTTTGTGTGCGTGCGTGCGTGCGTGCGTACGTGCGTGCTTGTGTGTGTGCACGTGGTGGTGTGCATTTTGAAGGTGTCAAAGGCTGAAACAGAAATGTGCAAGTAGACCATTGGTGCGTGTCCAAACCTCGGCCACAGTCGCTCTTATTTCTGACACACACATAGCCATGCACAGTCCTCTGACACATCCCTCTGGATGATCAGTCCATTGTACAGGTTCTCCAGTGAGCCATAGCTTTTACATACATTAAAATGAGCCTTGGGTACAGAGCAGCCCCAGAAGACCAACTCCTCTCAGTCCACAGTGCACAGAGGACACATGAAATATCCACACAGACTTGAAAGCAGCAGTGTTTTCTGTGTGTGAAGACAAGGGTATAAAGACAAGCAGTAGACCATATCTGAGGCAACACTAGTCTCTTCTTTTTTCCAATTGAAACTTTTCCACTTTATAGGGTTATTTTACTTTAGTCACCTCTGGGAAGTAAACTGAAGGAATCTGTGCTTTCACTGGGACCAAGACTCATAAAAAAACATTATTACTTTTGCAGACCTTTTAAGAAAGTCTTCACTGTGTATATAGAGAATGATGGCAGTGCTTATTATACAACTAAAAGGTGCTAAAATGAAAAGCACAATCTATATGAAACGAATTTGAAAAAAAATCTTACACAATCAGAAAACCAGTAAACCATAGGAAAAGAAAGACATTTCAAGTGATGCAGTTTGACAGGTTGAAATCAGAAACTTTTACAAAACATTCCACTTGTAATGTGCACCACACAGGCTAAAATAAGTTAAAGACTTAATATTTCCAGAGATGTGCAATAAGCACTAAATAACGTAATATTTACATTTGGACTTTAATCATACACTATTATCAGTTAGTGATCTTATTTAGCTTTCAATCCTGTGGATATGTGGCTCAATAACGAAATGTTTACAACCACCTCTGTTTTGATTTAAAGCAAACTTTTGAACAAGTGAGCATGTGAAAAAGACATAAATAAATAAATAAATTAGTATTACTTACCAGCAGTCAGGTATAGCTGAACACCCTAAAAAAGAAAGAATATGTTTTGTTTGAGTATTTTCAAGAAATGTATTTCCTGACTACTACATACTACTTCTTAAATGTTCAAAAGACACAGACAAAACAGAGTGATTATTGATTTATCTATTACCATCATTATATAAAAGTACAAATGAGGAACTCAGAATAAAAAGGTTATGCCCATAAAGTTGCAAACCACAATAAAGTTCCAAGTAACAATATGTTTCAGAGTAAGCTCACATAGCAACTATGCATGTTGACCCTGATGTGAGCCATGTCAACACTGTGGAATCAAATCATTGTGTTAGCCAAGTATAGACAATCCCCAAACAATAAGTCGAATAGGAATAAGTCGACATGAAAGCACAGTTCGCTGTTAGAACTCGTTACCGTATTGTAAATAGAGAAATCTCCATAAAAAGCTGAATTTCTTTATTTCAACCAAAAGCATTTTCTCTCAAAGGAAAAATTATTCTAACCAACAGGTTTTCAATGTGGCCTGGATCTACATTTACTATTTATTGTATTAAACCGCAATCAGCAAACAGTAGTAGGTGGCATGGGATGCAGAGAGTAAATTTATTTCAGGTGTGTCTTCATTTTCACATTTTCAATTTTAGTTTCAGATCCGAAACACAAAATGGAAAATCAAATACTTGGACCGAATTTGATTTTAATATTGCTCAGGTTTACATGAGCCGGAAATTGTGCTGCATGCAAAAGTGCAGGTTATCTACTGACGCCATGGCAGAGCTGGAACCACACACCAATTTGATTACAGACGTGTTCAACACCGTAGGTCATGCAGAAATTTCCCGCACGCTGCAGCAGATGAATATCCTACTGTGCTCGGAAATGAGAGTCAGAAGATTTGAAAAGAAAAACACATTTGTCAGACACGGTACTAGAGAGGATTTGGCTGGATTGATAAACGAAGTAAAATCATATTTGGACAAGTTTATTTTGCAAACATTGCGATTAAATGTGTAATTCCAGGACAGACGGGACTTTCGTAAGGCCGGCAGTTCATGACTGGCAGTCTGTCATCGATAGGGCTGAATACAGGAGAAGGTCAGGTTTGTAGGTTCCTGAGAGGCAGATGAGTTTTATGTAAAGACACAAATACTCACTGAACCATCTGATAGATTGACTGCACTGGAAAACATACATGGCAGTAATATTGCTTAGTCTACTGTTGTTTTTAACAAAGATAATTTAAGATCATTTTTAATCATTCTTTTACATCAATAGAGTTTAGAATTAGCCATTCAAAAAATGGCTAAAAAAAAAATTCTGTGCTGTAATAGTCAGAGCACGACATCTTTTGTTTGGTTTTATCTAATTAAAAGAAAACAATGAGGTTTTTTTATTTTTTGCTGAAAATAGAAAATGAAAAAAAGAATGATATATAGATTTACACAGATTTATATTAAATGGAATAACACATTTTTGTTGTTGTTTTTGTATTTTGTTGGTTAACCTGCCAACTTAACTTGGGTAAAAATATTATTTTCTACTGTAGCTTCCGAACGTCACAACATTGTAATGATTGACAAATAAGTTTAACCTTGTTTAAATATTTCCCTAAAGACTTAAACTACAGAGATAACTGTTTTTTTTTTCCCCCTGCAGATTAACAACAAAAAAATCTTGGTGAACTGCTGTATATTTATTTTATCACTCAACAAGAAATTTGTTCTAACAATTCTAAAATTTTTGTAGCTGGCAATACTAAATCAGAAGAGGACAGAATGTGTTCTCTAACATGGGATGCTACGATTTCATGTAGTCTTTTGTTTTCATATTGGACACGTTAAAATGTGGAGAGGAAGATTTTAATGTGAACAGTGACATTGGAACGTATTAAGTGGTTCTTTACAGGAAAAAAAAGAAAAGAAAGAAAGAAAAAAATCTTCAACCCAAATCATTAAAGAAATACGTAGATATGAATAGATTTCTAAACATTTCAATTGAAACTCCAAAACTGATTTTACATCCTTAACAAAGTCCCAAGGGTATTTAAAAGGTACATAATTTACTATAATTTGATACAAGACTCAAAAATGTCATTACAGAATATTTGACACATTGCAGCATGCCAGTTTGTGAAAAATAAGGCAGGAGTATAAAGAAATAATACTGCTAAACTAACATACACCCATAAAGAAAATCCCAATAAATCTCAATAAATATTCAGTTTTAAATCAGGTCTTCACAAATTAAACTGTAAAATTTCAATAAGACTAACATAATAGCTTTGACCAGTTCTTTCCATATTTTTTAATTCTCTGGCTAGTTTTTTGTGGATGTATTGGTATGTTTTAGGACATAAGTTTCAGTTGTGCAAAACTCCCCAAAACACACAGAGGTGGTGGTAGAGCAAGTTGCTCCAGTTGATGACATAGGACATACGGTACAATTTGCCCTGCAACTATGTTCAACTTACCACATAGTCTAAAATATATTCAAATATACAAGTTAGCAAACAAACTATGGTTTCCTAGATGTAGTTATCATAGAAAATAAAAAAGGGCTTATAATACCCAAGTCTTCCAATTTTGGAAAACACATCAGCCAATGTGAAGCAGAATAAGCATACTCGTACTAAATCAACTTTCACAACTTTTTTAAATGAATAAATGTAAAGAAGTGGGATGTGATGTGCAATCTAAGGTTAAACATGATGTCAAACTGGACTAACCGTTTTAAAATCAATGTTGTTTCATGTGGACACTCATCTATAAGGCAACAATATCATTAAACAAGATTGCAGATCCTGCCAGGGCTTTGCCATAAGTTCTGGGTCAATTACTGTTACACATACAGCTACAGAAATGTTCATTTTCTTGAACACTGGTTGGTAAATTCTCCTGACTGACTGAACTTATGATTCATGTTATGTTTTTATTTTAATTATGCTTAACAACTTTGTGTGCACTATACGGTTCACTGCTGTGCCACAGTAAGGACTGTCTGCCGGCGCTGATGTCTGCACCTGCAAATTTCAGATAAACAGCAGTCAGCTCTCACCGCAGCTAGTTGAGAACCCGGTTCTCACAGTTTGTCTAATAAATAGTATTGCATTTCTTTTCATGTTGGGTATAAATAGATATGTTTTGAACGCTGTAAGTCAGAGTTGACACAACTTATAAACTCTGTCAGTAATTTTACAGTGCCTGGATAAAATATATATTTTTTCACACAGCACATGGACTTTATAGAGATCAAATAGTTGATTATAGTACCGTTAGCAGCTTTAAGAGTTTTAACTCTCCTGTGATATCTCTCCAGTTTTAAAATGTATTTTATACAATAATTTGACGTTCCTCCAGAGGAGCAGTTGTGAGGTCAGGCTGATGTTGGATTAAAAGATCTGCCTCAAGAGCTCTGCTCTGTTACGTACCAAAGGTGCTGTGTTAGGCTAAGGTCAGTGCAAACCAGTTCCTCAAAACCCAACTTTCTCATTTGTATATATATGAACCGTGTTATATTGAAACAGGAAATGTCCATAACCATTTTTTTTTAATAACAGATAAACTAAGCCTGGTTCCTAAAAATACCAATCACCATAATTCTTCTTCTACCAAACTTTAAATTGGGAAAATACTTTCAAAAAATAAATTTTGTCAATTGCCATGTATTTGATTTAATTACTAGATGAGAACAATTTTTCAACCTATGTAACATTTATCTAGTTTTGTAAAGTCTCCTGGCTGTATCCTCATCTGATGCATTTAACTCCTTTGATAGGTAACAGTTGGATGCAGCTTTTTGGCAATGGAAATCAATACATGTTCTTAAACTCAAGGCTTCATGAAGCTGCGAGCTTGGTATCTCACAAAAAACTTGATGACTTCTGCACACTGTGCGCTAATTTTGCCATTAAAAAGTTCCTAATGGTTCTGTTTGCTTCCTCCATAAATGACAGCACTAATGTTTGTAGGAGAAGTCTGCATGCCTTAATACAGTATTTTCTCTACCTGTGTTTGTTGAAGAAGTTGAAACAGCAAAAATAAAGTATTAATAATTATTATTATTACTAGTAGTTGTATTACTATGATTACGGTTTCATATTCTTTCCAAATAACGCAGGTAGTTCAAAATAAACCCAACAACAACAAATATAATAACATAACAACAACAAATATATGTGCAGACCTGTCACTTGGCTTGGAATAAACAGCCAACTATCGGTCTTAATATGAGAAAAAGTGTTTCTACTGATTGTCAGACCATGAGTTTTCATAGCAAATGACAGGTTAAAGCTATTTTACTTTAAACATTTGTGTCTTGTGTTTTCTTTGCTGCGGCTGTTTTTTCAAATCAAAAGAGCTCTAGAAGTCTTAGGTAAAAATTTTAAGTTCCATGTCTTTATAAGATTTAAATCTTATTTGCAACACAAAACATTCACTGTCAGAGAAAAGGGATTGAATTACTAGTATTTCTAAGTAAGTAGACAGGAAGAAGTCTTTGGCATATGCTAAAACAACATTTTAACAAAATAAATGTGTGAGGAAGACCAGGGGAAATGTCAGGGATTAAGGTTCAGTGGGAGCCTCAGGTACTGAGCAGGTAGCAGTCACCAACTCAGCTTGTGTTGTCACGATATCACATTGATGTCTCCAGGGGAATGACTGCCAGTGCTAATTCCAAAACAATGTCACATTAAACACCTAAGGCTTTGATAGGTGAAGGGATGTTTAACCGCATCAGAAAATTATACAAAACATAGAGTTCATAACATTTTTCTTTTTTTTGATTAGTTCAGTCAAACGTTTTCTGATCATTAATCATGCTACTGTAACTCCTACGTTGCCCTAAGGAGACTGCATAAACTCCTAAAATGAATAGCTGTTGCTACTATTCATTGTGCTGTTAACTGATCTCAATTAAAAAAAAGATCCCTCTCTATGTTAAGTAATTGTCTTGAAGTTGTTTCACACTGTGCCCATGCTGTAATTGTGTCCGTGTTAGACATATGCATAGTCTTTGGCTATTCTTTCATCACATACTTAGCATCTTGTTTTTTTCCCCACACATTTCAGGAATGGCATAATGAGAAGCTTGTTGCCTGGATATGCCAGGGGAGTGTTCTTCGATTAAAAGGTTATCTGAATAAAAAATTGTAATTATGTGATTGACTTTAAGGAATCATGCCTGCATGCATTAATCGAAGTAGACAGATCACATTGCTGTAATAGTATTCTGTGTTTGTATGACCTTCAACCATTTGGAATATCTGTGCGAGTTTGAAAGCATATATGTGCATAAATGAGTGTGATTGGATTGAGTTGGTTGTATGTGAGTTGTTTTTTCAGAAGAATTTGAAAATGGAAAATGTGCAAAACAAAGCACCCAAGAGCCATATACCCTACCAAGAGGTAGGTCATCAGTGGAGCAGCATTCCCCAAGCCAAAGAACCACAGAGTTAAGACTTGTGGTGCAGAGACCCCCTACAGAACCGCACTATCTAATGCCATGCAAATGTAGCTATTACTGTTTATACTTTTGCACCTTAGATGTGATAATACTGTATAACCTCAACTTGCTTTAATTTGTAATTCAGGTTATGATGAAAACCTAGTTATGTAGATATTCTACCTACCTTCTCAAATCTGATAGTTTTTGAGCAGTGTTTTCTTTATAAACCCTAAATGGTGAAAGACCACCGATATCTTTTACCAATTATACTAAATTGTAAAAGATCTGAGGTGTATAGTGTTTATTTATATCAGAAAATGGGTCCAGAATCAATGATCACAGGAACATTCTGTTTATCTTTATGTGCATGCTATCAAATGAAGCCCTGAGTGGTTAGAGGTCCATCTATGAACAGTACAACTACTCAAAGAACTTATAAGATATTTCTGTACGTTTGCTATAATAAAAACAGACAAAAAAGCTAACTTAAAATTACCTACCAAAATTACAGCTTTTCTTGAACTTCCATTGTTTGACCAGATATTACACCCAGTTAGATTAGGATTAAGCATCCCTTGTTTGCTTAGGGAAATTTATACTCAGAAGTGTAATTTTTTCCTGTTTCAAATAGTAGTTCATTTTTCACAGTAGAATACTTTACTCTGATATTAACAAAATCAAAAACTGTGGATTTCTTCTAACTTACGTCACAGTTTGACCATCATTGTTCATTTTATGTAAATTAGATTTTCTGACAACTTCCAAAAGTTATTGGTTTTATATTTTAAGTCAAATATTGTCACGTATTCAAGAAACCGAAGAGACATCCAATTAAAGAGTCACTTTAACAACAAATAAATCTTTTTTTTATTATTATTTCATTCACAACATTCTAAGCCATTCCTCTGCCCTGCACAGGAATGGCTTAACTGTTAAAATAGTTCCAGTCATTTTTAATTTTAGTTACCACCAAATTTAAAAACCCAGTCAATGTCAGAGCTGTTCCTTTTCATTTAATCGTGTGAAATTGCTTTAGAAAATTAGCAAGTGCTTGTTAACATGCTGTGTTAACAAATGTCATTTCACAATGCAGCTTTTCAAAAAAAAAAAAAAAAGGTAGTTGTATTGATTTTGTGTTGTTTTGTTTGTTGCTACCTGTACTGCCCAGTAGGAGCAATGCTATCTAGATCTATACAATACCTGAAAAAAATATATACCTATGTTTACTTTTGAATATTATTGAAAGCTTTGTGGGTGGGCGTCTGTAATATAGCCATATGAATGTTGTTCTAAATACAAAAACAGACACTATTAATCCCTGAAATGTATCTGTTATCCTTATAAAAATAAAGTATATACTTAATCAATTTCTAGTTGGAACTCCATTAAAAAAAGAGTCTTGTACTAAAAGGTTGATATTAATTATTGACAACCTTAACTTTACTAAAGTTTTCATTCATATTGGATACTATACTAGGTCCACGGCTTTTCTTTCTCATTCTCCCTCGTCTTTATTTATAAAAGGGCAAGGGTTAGTGGTCGGAGGCTGGTATAACCTGGGGTTATAGTGATTTTGTGATTTAGCATCGGAGTCAAACAAAGTTTGCTCTGCTGGATTTCTGATTTCATCAGAGCAGTGGAGTTTCATCATCAGCTCCATCATCGAAAAATATTGACAGTAAACGATGAGAAGTTAGAATTTAAAAAGATGTTATCATCGGTGTTTATTGCACAGACACACATTCTGCTCCTCATGCATCTGTTAGGATTTCATGGCAAGCAGCCTTACTCTGACCGAGTGTCTTCAATTTTACAGATGTTAAAGGTCTGTCAGCTTCTCAATTTTCAAACAGCTTGATCTCAACAGCCCCATAGCTTCTCATTGTGAGCACAACACCGTCTATACTAAAGGATTTCTTTCCAAAAACGAACGACTTCAACAAACGGTCACAGCAAGAAAACATACATTTATATATTTGCATGTTGCCCTGTGTTTACAAGTGTGTTTAGTGAACTCCATTACTTATATTTAAAATAATTAATATCCTTGTTCATGTTCATTAAAAGCCTTTGATTTTCTATATGGTTTTACAAAAATAAGTGTATGATATTAGTGTATTAGTTTGCAGTGCAATGAGGTTAGGGCAGGGATGTTGATAGGCCTGTTTTTACGGCCTAACATTGCTTAAAGAGGTATTAAAGACAAGTTTCTGCAGTATTTGAAATAGTTTGTACTTTATTTAGGTTTGTGGAAAAAAGTATTCTACCCTTGCAGGGTCAAAAGGGAAATTATCACTTGGCATTAGATAGGGCACACCCTGGATGGGTCAACAGCCAATGAAAGGGCAAACTACCATTAACCACACACACTTCTGCATAAGGACATTTTAGATAGGCTAATTGGGCACTAATGTTTTTGGTCCGTGTGATAAGGCTGGAGGTCCCAGGTTTCAATCTTTGATCAGAAAATAAGCTATGGTGGAAATAATACTGCCTAACTCCTTTGTGAACAAGTTGTTACAACAACACATTTGTGTTGCCTTTTACATAGCAGCTTCAGCTTAAGGAGAAAGGTCTGGGGAAACTAAAGTTACTTTAAAATGTCTTGTTGTTGTGTTGTATTCAAAGACAGACCAAAACTATGATAATAAATTAATGTTATCCTGTTAGTGCACAGAGTACCATTAAACTCTATTGATATTCAACAGGAACAGAATGTCCCCAGTATCAGCCCTTCATTTTAAAGCGTTATTAAACAAGTCTGTTACAGATGCTACTCCGAGTTTAAATGAAGAGAAGAGTAATGATCTAAGCTGGAAAATGTTCCCGTAGCCCTATTTTCGTGAGACAAATAATACCACTCCAATATTTCTGCTCAAACAACATCCTCACTTCAAGGTTATCAATTATACTTGCCAAGATTCTCTAAATGCCTTAAGCTTGGTTCTAACTTTCTTGTCCATTCTCACAATAATCGCATTTCCTCAGTTTGACAAAATGCAATCTTTTCTCACATATAAACATATTTAATATCGCTATGCATTATGCGGCATGCTAAAAAGTGCAAGAATGACCAGTAATAAATCTTTTTGAAACTCAATTGTTGCAATATTGAAAAGTATGAACAAGCAAGAAAATTTGATCCTTGGGCCAGTTCTGTGTAATCAATCAATCAATCAATCAATCAATCAAAATACTTGATTTATCTTAAAGGGAAATTCATAAAAAAAAATGTACAGCCTCCAAAACAACAAGTAATAGTGGTCTAAAAAAGCAAATTTTCCAAGAGAAACAGGAATGAAGTTTTGGGGGGAAAAAAGGAAAGAATGTAATGAAAGTTGAGGAGCAACTCCAACGTACTGCCACCTTGAGCAGCACAATTCTAGAACTAAATATTTATGCAGATGATACTCAGCTCTACATGTCACTGGGGGACCATGAATTAATCCTAGCACTTAAAAAATGCTAATAACAAATCATTGCATAGGTGTGCCATAACTAAGCTAAACAGATTCAAAAATAATGTATTTATCTTTGGACTTAATGAGGAACAATCAAGAGTCACCGCAAAGCTTTAGTTTATTACAGCTAGATGTGAATATCTTAGTGATTGAGTCAGACCTGAACCTTCAAAGACAGATAAAGATACTAACAAAGTCAGCCTCTTATTACCCAAAGAACATTTATAGGGTGAGTTGGATTGATTACTGCAACAGCCTCTTTAAACCAATATGTCTGATCAGACAACTACGGATGACCCAGAATTCTGCTGCTCAAGTTTCAACTAAAAGTAAGAAAATAGAGCACATAACCCCAGTTCTAAAGCCTTTTACATTGGCTCCCTGTAGCTTAGAGAATATGCTCTCAAATACTTATGTTAGTTTATAGAACACTGAATGGCTTTGCTTTAACATACATTAAATACCTGCTGTCATTGTCTCACCCTTCCAGATCACTCAGGTCTTTTTGTTCAAACTCTGCACCCCAAAACTGGATCCAAACAAGGAGAGTCAGCGTTCAGTTTTTTTGCACCTCTAATTTAAAACAAAAACCCCAAAAACTGCAAATCAGTTCAAATCCTTATTTATTTTAAGTAAAAGCTAAAAACACACTTGTTTAAGGTTGCCTTTCATTAATAACATGAAGATTAATACAATTCAGTGCTGATTGTTCTTGGTGATTTGATTTGATTTGATATGATAAGAAAAGAAAATGCTTCTGCAAATTGCTAATTGTTTTTAATAATTTTGACAGGACATATGATTCTGCATCATGTTTTTAATAACATAAAGCACTTTGAACTGCCTTCCTGCGGAAAGGTGCTTTCCAAATAAACTTGACTTGCCCACGTTCAGTATAATATGTTGAAAAACTTACACCTAATTGAATTGTATGCACCATTTTATAATTGCTAATAAAATGTTAAAATACTAAGAAATGTTTACAGATTCATATTGGTTATTTCCATTAACACCTATATGATTGTTTACAGGTAGGAAATGAAAGTAGGTGAAGAAACGTGATAAGGTAAGTGTACAAAAGAAGTAGGATTTGTCCAAGGGGCAAATTGACCTGGAGCCGAGAGCTACTGTTGTTCAAGGTTGTGGAAAAACAAACAAGAAACATAAATAATTACATGTTTATGTCAAAAGAAGCCATGAGCAGTGTTTTCTTAGTTTTTTTATAGGCCTATGAATTAAACATTTATGGTCAACATAACAAATATCTCCACAACCTTACTCTGCCTTATAGTACAGTAGACTACAGTTTGTCTCATAACATTATGGTAAATAATAGTTAATGTTAGTGTTACGTGCTGAGGCATGGCAGAAGGCCCCAGAATTTCAACCGACACAGCTCGAATACTTCAAATAAGGATTTATTGCAAAAATCCCAAAAGCAAAATCCTAAGTGCTAGGCAGAGTTTGTCGTCAATTAAGAAAAATAAGTTTGTTACTGTGAAGACAGAACAGTTACAACGGTCAGCTGTGATCAATGTCCAAAAACAGAAACCGGTTGAAAGTTCAGAAAAATCAAAGACAACGAGATGTTCAGAGGGCAAGGCAAGGCAGGGAAATTCGTGGACAGAAACAGGTAAAAAAAGAAACAGGAATGTAAAAAACAGGGTTCACTGGACATCTACTCACAAACCAATAAAACAAACCAGCCTAGCTGCCAGGAACATTGCTCTTGCTATTAACTTTTTACTGTAGTTCAACAGATGAAATTCATCTTTGTAAGTTTTTTTCTGCTTCTTTTGGCTTCTCTGTCTTCTCAACCTCCAGTCAGTAATAGCAGATGACTGCTTGTACTGAGCCAGGTTCTGCTGGAGGTTTCTTCCTGATAATGAGGAGTTTTTCCTCTCCACTTTCGCTTCATGCATGCTCAGTATGAGTGATTGTCTTAAATTCAACAACACAATCCGAGTAGTTGTCTATGCATGCTGGTCCAGGTGAAGTGAAAGGCCAATGACATGATGCAGTCTGTTTGATTTCCGCAAATTTTAAACTGTTTAAACAGATTTGAACAATACCTCAAATACAATGCATTGTTAATGCCTAGGATTAGTTGAAATGTATGAATGGTTGGATAGGAAACACGTTTTTTGTGTAAAATGGCGCTATATAAAGGAACTAAACTGAGTTGAATTTGACTATTTTTGGATAGGGGAAAAGGCAAATATATTGAAGTTTAAAAACTGTACAATATGAAGATAAAAAAAACTTGCAGTTTGGAGACATATTTTATCTATGCTAATGACTGAGACCTATGCTAGCATCTGCATTTGTGATGATCGAACAAGCCCGACTTTTGGCATACCAAAGTGCTAAGTAGCATACATTCTTTTCATTTCAGCACAGCTGTGAGAGGGTGCACACAAGCAAAAATCAGGCACAAATTACAGATTGCAGCACTAATCAAAACTCTCCTAGCAACAAGGCAGCCTGCCACTGTGCTTGACTGAAATCCCATGATGGCAACAGCTTATTTGTTTCTTTTTTTAAAACCCTAGGGTAAAAGGAGACCAACAGTTTTCTTAGGGAATATTTTAGATGTATTTTCAAGCTACAGCTACTTGTACAAATCTTTAATGTTCGGCTTTTAGGAGTGTATCCCTGAAAGTAGAGTATAAGTATAGCTTATATTCAGAGAAGACCTTGTTTGGCCCAAGGCTAGGATCAATGACAAATCCTTTCAGATGATTTGAAACCTTAGAGTAAGTGAAGGCAAGACCCTTGGACTGTTATTTGCCCTTGGCCGATAAAAGGAGCAAAAAGGTTGAAATAGCATTAGAGTCTGTATAAACATCAGTTATCAACTTGCAACTCTGGTGCTGAAGTAATTCTCACAATATGCTCCAAGAATAGACCAACCTGGACTAAATCTAACAGAAAAGTAGCCGTTTATGGTACTTTCATATTTTCCTTGTTCTCGGAGAGTAGATTAAGCAGGTTTGTTCCCTAGTGTTTAGTTACATTGCCTTAAACTGTATGACTTTGATCAAATGTTTGAGCAAAGTCCTGGCAGAATTGATGGAACCAAGTCAGGTGTGTTAGTCACTTTGCCCATGCACACCTTTTCTTTTCTGCCCTCTAGGGAATCCAAGGCAGAGTTAGAAAATGAAAGACACTGGATACATTAATCAGAGATAAATATCCTATAGCTTTGGCAGCAAGGAAGTAAAGAAATGGGGGGGTGAGACCAATTAAAACAGAGGGAGCTGACCAACAACTACGCCCAAAATGACACCAGAATGATAATAACTAGTATTAGCAACAATGACTGACCGCTTTGACGTCCTTCAGTCTGGTTTCAGTGTTCACCGCAGTACTGAAACTGTCCTTATATAAACACAAATACACACTATAGAAACACCACAATTTTGACCATGACATTATTACAGCCATTGAGATGGGTTGGAGTCTCTGGCACAGTATTTTCACTGGTTTCATTCTTCTAAAGAACAGAAAAGTCATTAACTAATATGGTAAGATCTTTCTTACAAAACGTATCACAGATAAATTAACAATACCTAACAAACACTAACTAACAAACACAAAAGAAAACCAAAACCTGAACACCTGATGATCGTTACTGTTATAGTACAGAGACATAAGATCCCAAGTTAAGCTAGCTCACCCATTTTTGGTGACCTCGGCCTTTGTTTTGTTCAATGTGAAGATTGATGGTTCAGAGAAAGTACAAGTGGAAAAAGAATAAAAATATATTGCTTATGGTTTTATTAAAGTGTTAACTATAAACTTTCAGGGTGCCACACAACATTGGATTTGGTCAATAAGCCCTAATTTCCAAACTTTACCCTGCCATTTTTATTTTTATTATTTTTTGATCAATAGCTTTTTCCTTTTCAAGATCTGTTGATAATTGCAATGTCTTTTCTGCTTTACCGGCATCTTCACGAGGTCTTTTGGTTTTTCTGTGGGATTGACTGACTTGTCATACAACATCATAGGTATTCATACTCAAACAGTGTTTGGGTAATTTCAAGTTTTCCACAACAATACATATACTTCGTATGACAACACATTAAACACTCAAATCTGATTCCCAAAAGTCACAATATCTGAACATTCACATGGTGTTTATTCTTATCTATTATTATCTTACTACTACGGTAAATTAAAAAAAAGAATGATCCATGATATTTTGATTTATGATGTTGCAAAGAACATTGTTTGCATTGTAGGAACTCATGCTTTTTTTAGAGTCTAGGTAAATATCTAGGTTTAACTGTACATAAAACAGAAAGAAAGTTAACAAACTATTACATAAAATAATTAATGATTTAAAAACAAGACAGTAGCCAGTCAACTACTGCAAGACTGAATACAGTAGACAAGCAGAAAGTGTCCCTGACCTGACCTGTAAGAGACTGTCAGCATGTCTGTGTGTGCCAGAGAGTGAGACGGTCATGTGGGAGTTTGTGTGTGACAGAGTGACAGGGACAGGGAAGCAGCAGTGTCCCTAGTGATTGTGCTTACTTGTCTGCTTACATATTCACTTCTGACACACTCTAAAGGGTGAATAAGGATCTGCTAGTTGGAACAGTTGCAGAGTGAGCCACACTTTTCAAATCAATTATTTACTCCAAGGCTGATCAAGGTGTGTAACACATGAGTGTGTACATATCACAGGTTCTGGGCAAAAAAATACATTTATATATATATATATATATATATATATATATATATATATATATATATATATATATATATATATATATATATATATATATATATATATATATATATAT
>JAVLVB010001185.1:594433-612293 GCA_032876305.1 Orestias chungarensis
AGTTGATTTTTCCAAGTAAATGGATATGCATGGTTCTTGCCTAAGAGCACAGATATGCATCTTGGCAATTGTATTTATGTACAAAATACAATTCCCACAGTTACAATTTAATATTCATGCTTTTTGCACGTATATAGTTTTAAGGATACCTGTCTCAGACTTTATGCTTACAACCCATTGGCAGTTGTGAGGCCATGCCAAAGGAATACTACGTATTATTCACAAATCTAATTTATTGGTGATGTTTGGTCATTGAATTTCAAAAACTGGATCTTTTTGACCCATTAGCTGAGGCAAATGCGCTGTGATAAACTGACGACCTCTCCAGAGTGTACCCCCACGTCTTGCCCGATGACTGCTGGAGATAGGCACCAGCAGACCCCATAAGGATAAGGATGAATGGACTAAGTGAGGTGATCTACATTATTGAACCCACAAGAAATAAGGTTTTAGATCTGAGTAGTTTTGAGATTTTACAGGGAGGTGGTTTTCAAAAATTTTAATTGGAATTTATTGGATTGACGACTGACTTCTAGTTTTCATAATTTTAGTAAAATTGAAGTACTACAGTAACTACAAACTATTCGATGTGAATTTGCTGACATCCATTCTAATCACTAAAAAAGATAGGTCATTTCATATTGGTTTAAATGTCAAAAGATAATTATATTCTTTGATTGACAGAGAATTATTGTGATGTAGACATTATTCAATCAAATAATGTTAAGCAGTTTGAAGTTTGATTGAAATGATACTGCACTGTGACAGTTTAGCAGCTTAGACCTGAGCTTAGCATGCTCAGGTGAGGCCAGTAACTGATGCTGTAAAATTCCATTCAATATATACGTAATATGATACATTTGTCTACCTTTTGTGACTTATTTGATGTGTGTTTACTTGTTATTGTTTTTATTATGTTATCTGTAATTTTTTTTTACCAACTTACATATAAAACTTTGAATGCAACATTGTTAAGATTCTCAGCATGCCGACTATAGATAAGTAAGAAGTGTCGGATAGGATAATCCTACACGAGCTTAGAAAAAAAACACGCTATCATGTTTGATAGTACAGTGACTTTTTCTGATTTAAAGCAATATAATTGTGTGTGCGCCAAGTTTACCGCATAGTAGTGTAAAATACTACCGTTCTAACATGCAATTGATAGTAACTGTTGCCAAGTATGGTTGTTATGTTTAGTGGTACTAACATTTTCACACTGGAAAGGATTTGTTTAGATAGATTTATTTTCCTTAATGAATATAAAGCTTAAAAAACTGCTTGTATTTATAAAAAACATGTTTTTCTGAGTTTCTAAATATCTCTATTTCTGCCACCTTAGCTGCCATATATATTTTCTTATAATCTTCTCAATATGATTTTGTAAAATGAAAAGTCTGAGTAGGTTCTCTTCAACTGACCAAAAGTAAGAATTTCAAGTAAACTAAACTTCAATATTGTCTACTAGTTTAAATGTTTTTGTCCATATGTTTGCAGCCCTGATGCAAATTGGCAAAACATTATTGGCTTGAAGGGAGTTGTTGATGTTCATCTGCTTGTTTAGGCTTTGGGATTTTTTTCATGCATGGTTTTATTTTCCTAATTTTCTTGGAATTTTTCATTTCCCTCCAGGACATCTGGACATTTTTTTTTACCACAGACATTACCAGGCATATATATATATATATATATATATACTCAAACACTAGCATTTGTGCTGGAAATAATACTAAATTACTTTTTAGTTTTAGCTTTTCTACACTTCGTAATTTACACAGCAAGAGAAAACATTCCTAGTTAAGTTACAATGTTGAGATTTTAGAACAGCTAAAACAAAGAAATAAATCACACGACTAACAACCCCAGCTAGCCTCCTCTCCTCCTTCCATCATTCCATTTCTGCAGCCATCCTAAAATCCATCCATACCTCTGAATAAAGCGGTTAACATGACCGGGCCTGGCGTCCAAATGTGATTACACAAGTGATTTTTTAGCCCATCCAACCACTAATGTGACAGGCAGCCATTTTCCACTATAGTCACACATGCACACACACACATTGCAATCTCAAAAAGACATACACAGTGTATCCTATGATGCACATAGCAACTCACACACAAACACAAACTCCCCAGACACTCATAAAATTAGATGGACAAAGATAAGAGGAGAAGGAATGGGTAAAGCGGGGGGGTTGGGGGGACAACAAAGGGATAGACAGGGGAGGCCGAGGGACATTGGGGGAAGAATTTGATTGCTGTTGCTTCCTTTAGGTCTGTGTGTATATGTTTTTTTGTGCGTTGGATTTAAAAATTAGGAAATGCAAAGTGAAATTTTATTAATTTAAATTTTCTAAATTTGCACTGATCTTGAATATTTTATTTTGAAACACTTTTAAATGCCTAAGCTTTAAAATACATTTAATTACAGTGAATGACAAGCAAAAGAATTACTCGCTTAAAACAGTTATATTGAAACATCTTATTGACACAACAAGAAAAGATTTGTATTTACGTCTAAAAAAATAAGTGTGAAAACTAAGATCTATGTGTGAAATTAAATATTATTAGTGGAGTACACTACAAGACAGATTGTGAAATATCATAATAGCAACATTGAGAATTTTCAGAGAGAGGAACAATATATAAATCATAATCTAATTACTTTAGATCCTGCATGTGATCTAAAAGAGTGATATGAAAGGAAACATCATTGATGGAATTCAAATGAGTTTAATAAAAAAAGCAAAAATAAAACATTAACATATTTTTTTAATGAATGAACGTGTTTAACATCCTAATCAAGTATTAGTTAATGAATAACATTCATAAAAATTTACAAAACTGGAATAGAAAGAGGTGTTAGACAAGGACAGATTTATATGCAAATTGTTTCAATTGTAGTGGCAGGAAATGATTTTGAAAGTGATTTTTCATGTAAGTTAAAATGCTTTTTAAATGTTTTTTTTTTTTGTTTTTTTTACATTGCTATTTCCATCTGCTAGAAACTGATACTGCTTGTGATTTTTTAACTAGTACCACTTTGCAGAGTTCAATTTTGACAGGCAAATGGCCTTTTCACCGTGGGATTAAAAATACATACAGTACATACTATGAGTAGAAGAAAAACATAAATGATAAAGCTGGAAAAATTAGGAAAGGCAAAAATATAAAAAAGAAAAAGGCACATTTATTATCCAGTTTGTTAATTTCAATACTGTAGTTGTAATCTGTCCTCTGTTTTGGGTATTGCAGTTTATTTACTATGTTCGTTGTGTTCATTTTGTCTACAAAATAAATTCAACTGGAGCACGGCCCATCCTGCCAACAGAAATCCAGAAACCAAAAAAAGCTGACGTGTTCAGAGGGGGGAAAAGAAATGCACACTAAAATGAGCGAGCTAAATCTCTACATCTCTTTTGCTTTTTTTGCTGCAGGCTAACACTCGCACCCCGAATCCCCTCCCAGACAGATGTGACACTTGGGACTCCCCTTCTTTCCACTCTCCTTTGATGGATAGCAGGCACACACACACACACACACACACACACACACACACACACACACACACACACACACACACACACACACACACACACACACACACACACACACACACACACAAGCACTTTCTCTCTCTCTCCCTCTCTCACTGATGTATTGCCAGAGGGTTGGGGAGGGTGGGATGAGGGCAAACGATTACGGGAATTGTCATTCGCCCATCATTTGTCTGCATTTGTAAACCATCAACGTCAAGGGCTCTCTGTCTCTCTCTCTCTCTCTCTCTCTCTCTCTCTCTCTCTCTCTCACTCTCTCTTTCACTCTCATCTTCTCTGTCTCTTTTTCTTTTTCACGTGCACACACCTAAACACACATGTTGCTTGAGAGAGAGAGAGAGAGAGAGAGAGAGAAAGATAAAGAGAGAGAGATACTCACTGTCTACCAAACTCACATTAAGAACATTATAGGCAGATCATGTATCACTGGTCTCTGTCTATGTGTCTGTGTCAATCTGTCTGAATGCACCACAGCAATGCTGGGAGGTTGTGAATGCAGATATATTAATAGAGTACAAGAAAGAAAGCATTAGAGCAAGGGGACAGCCTATAATATATGTACTTTTTATATTCATGGATGTCTTGTTTGTTTGTAAAATAAAAAAAATAAGAGATGGGGTGTAAGGTAAAAAATCTTAAAATTAACCAAAACAGAAGCAACTGATAAAAAAAAACAACCAAATATCAGAAATATTATATACATTACTTTCGGAGAGCAGTAGAAACAAAGATGTCATGAAATTGAGACATGCCTGAAGAAGATAAATCCTCCTTCTAACCCTCTGAAAAAGGGATAAAGTCCCCCAGAAGCTGTGTGTCAATGATGTCAGATTAGGAATCAGCAGAAGTCTAGGTACCTTGGGCCTTATGTCCCCCCCACCCCCTTAACCCCCATGGAGAGATAGAACAGAAGACCAAACCAAAAGGGGCAACAGACAGGTGCAATAAATACCTCTTCTTGTTTGGGCAACAAGCCAAGCATGACAATCAAAGCCACAGAACAGTTCTCTGTGTTTGTTACTTTTTTCTAAGTTTCATCAAAACTAAAAGATTTTCTAAATCATGACCATTTTAGCAGTTCCATTAATGTACCGGACAATACAATAAAAATATATTTATGTAATTTGAGATTTCCTTCTCCCTTCAGGGTAGGATTGCTATTACAGTTTTTGACTACGCAGCTCAACCGAAAGTTGTCATAAATGTAACCAATATAGCAACTGTACCTTTCTCGTACCTCAACCTAAATGGTTAGATTATCCTGAGTTATTTCTATATTTATGCTGCTACTGGTTCTTGGCAGTTGACGACTTGTCTTGCCTTTTCTACCTTCTTCTTTGATTATCCAATCTCCTTTAGTTGCAGTTATTTCAACTGTTGACTGTTAGTTTTGTATCTATAGAAGGTACACCTGGCCTGACGTTCTTTAAACTTTCAGACCTTTCTGTAGGAGACAACAGCGGGTAGTACTGCCAGCAACTCAACATTCACCATCTTCTACTGCTGCCATTAACTTTTTTGAGTTTCCTCTGCTACTATTTGTGTTTTCAATCATTTCAAACTCACATCCAGTCGCAGGAGATGCACGCTCACATTGAGTTATTTTTTCTGTTAAGGGGAAGTTTTTCCTCTCCACTGTTGCTCCATGAATGGTAATTACAATAGATTTCTGTAAAGTGGACACAATGCAAGCTATGGTCTTGATGTGCTGATCCAGGGGGAGTAATTGCTGCAGTTGTCTATGTAATCTGCTGGGTTTCCTTAGATGGGCAACTGTATAAACGGATTTGTATAATGTATTGATGCATGTATAGTTGAGATGAAATGATTGTTCCTCTAAAGTACCTTGAGACGAGTTGTTGTAAATGGCCGCCATATAAATACACTGAATTGAAAATGTAATTGAATACTAGACAAAATGTTTAGTTCTTAGCTTAGCGTCATTTTTTTAAATGGGACAGTACATGTTATTCACTATTGGCATAAAAATATATAATATTATAGACCAATAACTAATTTCCATCTTTACTCACTCCAGTAGGTTTGTGTAAAAACAGAAATTCACAAAAAAGGAACAACTGGAAGATTCGGCTTTGCAAAGACAAACAACCCATAAGACTTGAAGACTGGGGATGTACCATTGTTCAAACTTAGGAGTCTATTTTGTTTTTCCTTTTCAATAGTTTACAAGACTGCATCATCACCACCAATAACTGGGACTAAAAAGTGTTCGCCAATTATTTCCTGACAATTAGTTGGTGCCTTGACTTGGTAATTTTGGTCTAAATGACTTACTTCGTTAATTGCCATTTGTTCTTATTAATAGCTGTTCCGGTCTGTCATGGTGAAGAGAGTGCCAAGAGAAAATGAGTTTCCTCCACAGGGTATCTGGGCTGTCGCTAAGTTCTCAGAGTAGAGCCGCTGTTCCTCCACATCGACTCCACTTGAGGTGGATTAGGCATCTGGTTAGGATATCCCCTGATACCTTTCCCTGTGTGTCATCTGTATGAGACCTCTGCTCGCTCTACTGACAGCCACTCACAGTTGATGGTGCTGTCAGGTGGGCGGGATATAGCCATACTTAAGTAGCAGGACCAGAGCTGAACCAGGTGTTTGTCAAGTTGTGAACTTAAAGTGTTTTTTTTTTCTCGTTAGTGTGGTAATTTGTTGTGAAGGGGCAGCGCTCACCCTCTCTGTGAGGAGCATACAAGCCCACTCTGTACACACTTATGCAGATACACTCATTCACATAGATACACCAGGGCTGGCACACCCATTTTATCATCCTTTCAGTTCTGTTAGTGTTTGGTCACCTTTTTAGCTCCATAGATTTGCCTCATCTTGGTCCATTTGAGCGCCCAGCCAAGGGTGCACACTTAGTAGGCTCTCACTTGGTTGTCATGAACTTTCTTTTTTTACTCATTAGGTGTTGTAGTGTGTGGTGTACCAGCCACACCCACATTATGTGACAAAACTAGGGAAAAAGGTGTTGCCTTCCTTAAATAGGAAGTGCTTAAATTGATAATGTGACACGGGCTGAAGGTGTTTTGGAATGTGTCTTAATCACGCTCAAATAAAAGCTATTTCACCTAAACCTTCCATTATATGATGTAAAGTAGGGAAATGTAAGGAATTGTGGTCTTTGCTGTTTTATTTTTCTTTCTTTGCGTGATTTTGGAGGTTTTTTACTATGTTTGTTTCCTGGTGATTGAGCTTAGTGGGAGGGGCCTAGGGTATAAAAGGAGTGGTTGTCTCATTGTGGCAAGAGATTTTTGGAGTAAGGAGGTTCTATGCTCTAATGATTGTCCTGACCATACATCAAAGAAAGAATAAAGTCACAACCATTTTAATCTTTGGCTTGAAGAGGAGTGTTTGATTTGAATGAGAAGAACCCTGTGACAGTTGTCCAAACAAAGATTTTAGTGCAGAAATTAATCCTATTCAGCAGGAACCCAATTCGTTAGAGCATAATTACAATAAACATGACTGAATTTGCAATTAAAGGTTAATGCAACATAAATGTTTTAAAAATGGGGGAAAAAAATCATAAATGGACCTTTATTTGATTTTAATATTTTTTTAAGGTTATCACAATGCTGCAAATGACAGGTTAAATCTATATGTTTTTTTTCTTCTTTCCTTTTTCAATCTATAATGTCGGGTATCAGTACCAGCTTGTAACAAGTTCATATGTCAATATCGCAGTGATCATTTTCAAACAATATGAGTTATAAATTAAAAGCTGGGAAGTGAAATTTGGAGAGAGTGATTGCATGTTTAAAAGTTAAAGTGGAAAACGGATGAAATAGGTTCTAACAATTACCTCCACATAAACAATTATATAAATGACTTCCAGAATGAATGAGTACCCTGTGAGTTCTTACTGGCCTTATTTTTAGCCTTTTAGATGAAAAAAACCCAAAGAGAATAACCCCTGAGACTTGGTTCTATTGGCTGGAAAGGCCATATTCATTTTGTTTGGTTAATTTTTACTTTGCACTTTACCAAAGTAGACCAGTTGCCTGGACAACCTTGAGCAATTACAACAGCTGTTTGTTTGGGATGCCATCATAAGAAGCAACCCAGTATTAGCAGGAGGTGAGGCAGTGACATATCCAGGATGATGATCTGTGTACATGAGAGGAATGCAGAGGTACAGAAAAATACAGCAGATGGAAAGGGACTGTGGGTTGCTGTGTTATAATGATGCAGAGAGAAGATTTTGTTTTCAAATCACATACATGTCTATTAATTATACAAAACATAACTTTCTTTTTCGTTTGCGTAACAAAATATTGTAGGCAAAACCTGGAAGACAATAACCACAATGACAAACAAAACAAAGCTGAAGTAATAATTAGAATAATATTATTATATACATCTTATAATATAAAAAAGTTAATAATAACTATAACTAAGCGTCAACAATGTCCTCCACTTCTTGCTCAATGACTGCTAGAGGTAAACACAGGCTATCAAGACGACTTCTGGCATCAAATTAGACACACTAAAATAATGGAACAGGAATGGTAATCTCTAGATCAACAATGCAAAGGGAAAAACGCGGAGTACGAAACACCCCCAACCAAGGACTATAGCACTCACAAAACGTTCAACATCAATGAGAAACATCCGGGGTTGGTACCCACCACAGTGGCTTCCGGGACTCAAACTGACCAAGAAAGTAAGGGGATGTTGCCATCCCACCTGGTGAGCCAGCCCCTGGGAGGTCAATAGGAATGCACTGCCACCAGAGCGTAACTTAGTCCCTGTGGGCTATAATTATCCCAACAAATCCAAAATGTCATAGATAGCCAGCTGGGAACCCACCACACCTGACGCAGCAGGAGCTCTCCACAAACTTTTTTCAAAGAAATGCAGACCACAGTGGTTCCATGGTATTAGAACATACATCACCCAAAACAATCACATTGCAAATGGCTTATAATTTGCATCAAAATTTTATTTCACTTCTTAATGATACAAGTTGGAGAACTGACTTGAATGTTGTGGGTAACTCTTTATTCACCTTCAGAGAGATTAGCAATAGAGTGTTAATGTGATCCCACGGAGGATAAGTGAACAAATGCCCATGCATGCCGAAATGAAAATACACGCAGAGTTGCACATGCAAACTGTAAATGGGGCAAATGACTAAGCGTGATCCCATCTGTCCAGCATGACTGATAAACACCATGCAATATGGGCTTTAGAAGTTGTATACGCACAGGGAGAGGTTATGATGACAGAGAATATGGATTAATCTGTCGGCAGCCTTTTCTGTATTGGTGGCACAAAGCAAAGTTTTTTTTAATGTTTCTAATGGACACCTTGTTTTGGCAAAATATATTTTTTACTTGCTCAACATAGTGTCTAGAGTGACTGAAGGCCAAAATGTGTCACATAGTTCTCACATGCAAAGTCAGTTTAGTTTATCACTTAATTTACCATTAATGCAATTCGGATAATCAATCACCATTAACTCTAATTTTTTAATGCAGTTGCATTCCCATCACTGTAAATCCAATCAAAATATTCTGAATGGAGCATTTAAATGATGCCCCAACCTATTAATTCAATCATATAGAAAGGTATGTAGCTGTCTGTAAAACCTCAACAAAATCTATGCAATTCTTGAAAGATTGGCAATCATTAAAAACTATATTTATGGAAATCCACATTTACATGCTTTTTGTGTGACTCACATCACCTTTTTCATGTTTTTGTTTTCATGTGAAATGTATCAGCTTTCGTAGTACTTTAAATGTAATGTAGAATCTATGTAAGTGATATTTGGATTCCTGCAGATTTGGCAGTAATAAGGCCTGAGTCTGAGTAGTAACCATAAAACTATATTACATGTAGCAAGTGTAGTCTTTATTTCTTGATAAATGAAAAAAATAATAATTTCAAAACAACTTTTTGGCATTTACTCAGATTTTTGTTGGTCTAATGTTAAATAAAAAATAGAATCTGCGAGGGTGGAAATAAGTTATAAGGTAATATTATAGATATACAATAGCACAACTTGTTGTATTAAATAGAACAAATAATATATCTGACACCTAAACCAAAAAAACCTTTGACATTTCAAAGAAAACTGCGTTTAAAAACAGTTTATAGGCACACTAGGCGACATGAAAATTTAAATTGAAATAATCAGAGCTGGTGTTTTATTTATTGCTTCTTTTGTCTTCAGAGAAACAGAACTCCAACCAGGTAACTAATAAAGACACTTGTTTACCTTCTTTTTCCTTACATCACCTCTGAGTCAATGTTTTTTTTAAATTTATAAATGTACTACAGTTTTCATCAGGAGTTGGTAATGTTAGTAGTATTCCTGACACATTTTAGAAAATTGGACTGTCAAGATGCCTTCCCAAATTTATAGTTTGATTTTGTTATTTTATAGTTATGCAACTGTTTTATTTTGAATTACTGCAGGCTAAAAAGCTCTACAAAATAAAAGTGATGATGACACCTATACATTGAACACAGCTTGTGACTTACTTGTCTGTGAAATACCAATGCTTATAAACAGCTGTTTTTGAAATGTGTATGGTAGATGGCAATGAGGTTTTGTGCAAGGGTTTAGGAAGGTCAGTGTTTAGACTGTGTGACAAATGAAGAGAAAAAAAAAAAACATTCTCTGATTTAAAATGTGTAACATCTGGTCTGATTGCCTCCAGGCCTTAACAGACTTAGTTTTCAAAACTGAGAGTGCACTTCTGATGGGTTAAACAATATTTGCTAGCTACTTTGGTTGGTATAATTTTAATTCTCTTACTTTCTTTTTTAACAGTTTTATTTTCTCTTCCAACTCTTTTCCTTCCTCTTCTTTGTCTTCCTTTTTTTCACACGGTTCAATAATTAATGTGAGACTTCTTCCTTAGGTCGGCTTTGGAGGTTTAAGAGACATGACTTGGCCATGGTGGGCACTTTGTACAATCTTTGACACACATATACCGATGAGGACACACACACAAGTTTTATAGAGTTCAAAGGGAGGTCAGTTTTGTTGCATTAATGTTTTAAGAGGGAAACTGCTTGGTCTGCATTGAGAGTTAGCATTTATACAGATGACATCAGTAGAAAGCAAGTATATTGAGTGAATAGTGGTCACTCAAATCTGTCTTTTGTTCTCAAAGCTCTATTTATTATTTTTAGGACTAAAAGAAAAAATCTGTTTCAGATTTAACCATACCAAACATTAAAGTCATAACCATGTTTGGCAAGAAAAGATAGAGTTCATAATTTTCCACAAAACAAAATCCCAATCCAACATGACTGATTAATTAATTAGAGCCTGAAATATACCCGCCATTTTATTTTAAACAATATTTAACAGCGTTTGTTTTTAGATTTACTATTTGAGACACAATTCCAGACCTCTGACTTTGCACTCTCCTTTATTAGTAGTGTAATGGCTCTTATTTTAGCTTTTGTGAAACAATTTTCAGCTCTATTATTTCATATGCTGTAACCACAGGATGAGTCGTGTGAAAACCTTGCAGGATGTTTGATTGATAGGAGCAGAACAGGGCAGAGCTGGGTTTTTTGCTGTCCAAGTAACATCTGCCCCTTTTTCCCTTTCTTATCCCAACAGGGTAAACTGGCTTCTCCTTATTTTAGACTAGTAAGAATGCCTTTATAACTTTTAATCATGCATTCGTGTTCATCTTTCTCTGTGGTGTATGTATTGTAGGCTTATTAAAAACACGTCACAGAAGCCTAAGCTTACATACAAATAATTATGGTCTGACTTGGCCTGACGGTTAGGCTGGATATGGGTCCGGCCTGGTCAGTGTCTGATGGTGGAGTACTGTATACCTACACCAGGTCTTTAAAAGTAATAAAAATAAGAAATCTGTTTTGTGTTTTATTTACACCATAATTATAAATAAGATAGAAATACATACATATTTAGAAGGCTTGCATTTTTCTTCATATACACATGTGAAATGTAATTTCTCACAAAAATCAGGTAGATTTTGTGTTTCAACAAGCATATGAAGTTTGGCCAGATTTTTTTTTTCTTTTAATCCGTGTAAAAAAATTGTACCATCATAGTGAATTGACATCAATAAAGATGTGCACGTTATACCCCGCATTTCATGATAATTGGAAATGTCATATATATGAAGACTTTGATTACAGTAATCATAAAGGTCTTTCTAGTGAGCAGAGTATGAACAACTTTTAAAACCCATTGTTTAATTCAGTTAAAATAAATCCTATTTTAATCCTTAGTTTCCTGCAATTTTTTTCCTCTCATAAACAAACTTCTTGGTTGAATGAAGATAAGTTTAAATCTATCATGGGCCTTAATAATTCTGTACCTAATTATAAATATTTGTGGTGTTGTTTTATAACTAAATTTGAAAACAGGTTCTACAGACTACTTTAATTTCTAAAATAAAGATTCCAGCTGTAAGAAAACTACAAATAGGAGCTTTTGAAACATCCAGCAACACTTCAATTAAACCATTCAATTTTTTTGCCAAGTCAACAAAAATTATTCTAAAAAGCAATCACAACTATTGTTTTATTTAGGGCGTCATTTATATTTCAGTTTGCCTTTCACTGTGTCTCTTCTCGTACTAATTGAAAGGCCATGGCAGGGGACGTGTGCAGTAAAAAGCCTAATCAATACATTAGCAGATGTGTAAATTGATCGGCTCGTGTCTGTGATGGAACTGTTCATGTGTGCAAGTGTATAAGTGTCAGAATAAGTGTTTGGCTGCATGTGAGCATGAGTAGAAGCCACCTCACTTATTGAGGTGTCTGTCTAATTCATTCTCGCCCAGAGACCGTTGTGTGGTTGCAGGACGATTCATTAACTCTGCAGGCTCCAATCAAAACTATTCCCAGCATTCCCTGCTGTAATAATCACTGCATACGAAATGAGAAGATTCAGAATGCCAAAGGGCACAAGAAGAAGTGTGAATAAAGCTCATTTCAGACATGCAATCCTTTCTATTGATCTGACAGCTACTGAACATGTCAGCTTCATGTTTAAATGAGCGCATTGGCACTTTCAAGAAAAACATTTCTTCTTGAGGGAGTCTGTTATTTATTTACATAAAATTCCTCACATTACAGAAAAATGGTTATTAAAAGTAGTTACAAACAGAAACTAACAATATTGAACTTTGTAACTTTTTTAGTAAATTTTTTAAAAATAAAAATAATAATTACAAGTTTTAAACATATCTTACAATAAATTGCTAAAGAAATAAAAATAAGATCACAGATAAGCTTCTACTCTCTCTTCGACAATTCGTTGGCCTGTGAATGTTTCCTTTTCTTAAAAATAATTTAATATATTGTCAAAATGTGTAATTCCACCATTCCACCGTCAGAGTAAACCCATAAAAACATTTAAGTTAATAATCATAGATAAAGACATAAATAAATAAATATAGATGCAATCATTATTCTCTGTAGTATCAACTAGCCATGAGTCTGGCTATCTTGTCTCTTACTATCCCCCAACATAACACAAAAATAATAATAAAAGTTATTTCTAACAACTGAAAACAAAAAGTATGATCAAATAATCAGTTACATTTAAAAAGGATATGTGAGATTTTTGTCCAACCGTGCAATTACTGAGCCTTTTCAAATCCAGCCTTCTTGTTAAAAACATTTGTTTAGGCCATAGTTATTTATTTTAATTGAGACTTCACAAGGAGATTTGACAATATCTTTAACATTCACCAAAACAATGCTTCTAATTAGTCAGTGCATGGTACATCTAATTTTAAGGCTGTTTACTCCACTTGAAGATTAAATGTTTTTAAGAAATGCTAATGTTACCAATACATGTTTTCTGACTGGGGTAAAAAAAATTTTTTAAAACAGCGAAGCAAGAGGCACTACTTGAATCTGTTGGAAAATTTGTGGAGGAAACTGAAGACTAGAGTGAAGATAAGACGATGTTTTATCCTAAAGAGTAGGAGCTCATCACTAAAGATAAATAATCAAAAAACTTTAGATGTGGGAAAAGCCCTTTCCATAATAATAGAAAATTTTGATAGCTGTAAAATCAATAAAATATTTTTCTGATCGTTGACAAGTGTACAAATAATTCCAAGTATATTATTTTCTGTTTTAAATAATGAAATAAATTATTAATCTGAAAAATTGATTTTCACTGCCTATTCTTTTCTTTTTTTGTTAAAAGGGGTCAGCAGATTTTTTTTGTTTTTTTTGTTTAGAGATCTTGGTTGAATAAAAATAACAAAGCCTAACCAAGAAGTCTTAAATACAGAGTCTTGGTCTAATGTTTGAATTTTTACTGCAAAAAGTAAAACTATTAAAAACTTTTAAACTATTTCAACAGGAATTGAATTGACCCAAAACAGGTTTTTAACTATATTGGAAACTCAGACATCATTTGAATCATTGTAAATGGCATATTTTTCTAAGTACGTGACCAAGACTAAAGAGCTTTAAAAAAAGCCTGATTTCAAACCTAAATGGAACTTTATGATATCAGTAAATTGTAAACAATAAGCAGATGATGACGGGAAGGAAACATTTAGGTCTGGACACAAATGAACTAAAAGCTTGAAATTAAGAGAGCTAGATTAGAAAGTTAAGATGTGTTATTTTAACATGTCACATATTATATCCAAATATGGTAAGACATCTCTGTATTGTTGGAGGATTTGTGGAAAGCTAGGCAATTTAAATCAAATTTTTAAATTGGCCCAAAGTGGTTGAGTTTTGGAAATCTTTGCAAAACGTTATAAAAGGGATTGTAGGGATCAACTTGGACCATTATGTGTACATTTCTGTAAAAGATCCCTGGACTAAGTGAATAGAGACAAAAAAGAATACTTTGTCATGCTTTTGATTGCAAAGTAATGTGTTACATCTAATTGGTTAAGACCACAATCTCCCAGTTTTAAGGGATGGAAAGACAGTTGCAAGAAAAAAATAAAATCTATGTTATGGAAAAAACTATTTCAAGACTACAACTCAAGATGAAGAAATTAGAATCTGAATGGGTAACACTAACCAGATTCATGACGGTATTCCGACACCTTTATTTAAAAATCTGGGTTTTTTTTTTTAGGGGGGTTTTTATTATTTTTTCTGCTCTTATCGTACCAGAGTAATCTGCAATTTAAACCATATGCATATTTACTTATAGCTCAATGTTGAAATGGACAAATGTATTTAATAAGATGTTAAAAAAGATGTAGCTATATTGTAAACTGGGAAAATGTGGGTTTTTGTATATGTTTGTATAAGTCAGTCCTTGGAATACAGATAACAAAATTAAACTGAAAAAATGTGTCAAAAAAATCCAACACTTCCGCAAACCAAGTGTTATAAAATAAGCAGCTTTAATAATAGTGATCACACAAAATTATTCAATATGTAAAATTAAATAGAAGTATTTTTCTGCACATACATGTAACCAATAGTCTCTTTGAGCAATTCAGTCACATGAAAAAGATTTCTGACTTAACATAGGATGCTTCTAAGTTACAGTTAATCTGTTCAATTTCTACATTTTCCTAAAGTCCTGCCAGACTATGAAGGCATGAGGGGCTGCACCCCAATATTCAAGCTGCCGTCATTCTCAGGCCAATAAATACTGCTGTCATAAAAATGTGCCAACTGACAAATCAAGTGACCTTTTAGAGAAGAAGAGGCCAATACTCCCATGCCAGAGAAAGACAAACCACTCCCTAACTTAACTCTGTTCTTCTAGCAGTGTTTGGGAATGATGTCTGCCCAACTGGTAAAACTGTTAAATGAGAATTTTTTTTGTTTAAAACCTTCCCAAGGATTTAAGCTGATAAAATAAGTCAAAAGTCATTAAAAAAATCAGGGTTGTGTATTCACCTTTGGTGTGAGCTAAGGAGATGGTCGCTAAATACAACCAATTCAACAAACAAAATGTTTAAAACATTAAAATAAAATAAACATTTTATTGTGTCACATTATTCCACCTCTTCACTCAACCTCTTGATCTTAAAAAAAAGAAAACTCCCATCCCTCAGCCTTTTTTGTTTTTCTTGTTTGTTAACATTAATTCATTTTCTGCAGTGATAAAGCCATTTCTAAAGGTAAACATAATCACAGGTTACTACACCGGCCCCAGCAACATTACAGTTAGTATAATCTGGCTGAGCACTGCACTGCTCTTAACCTATGCATTTATCTCTTTGCCCAGCTTGTCAACAATCATTTATAAGATACATACGCTTATCCAGAAGTGGGTGGGAAAACCAGCAAGTTAGCAAAACAAGGCAAACAACAGACTTATAAGGACATCTAATGTTAAAAGGACAGCAACCAAAAAAAGAGCATGACATTACCCTGACAAATTGACAAAAGAAAGAAAGAAAGAAAGAAAGAAAGAATATGATTATTTAAAATTGGACAAAAACTTTGTAAGTGAGATGAAAATTTTGAAACTGTTCAAAGCTACACTAAAACCTGAAAAAAGTAGGCTATTAGAAAAGACTTCTTGAAAAGAGATTCCATCTTTTCCACAATTGTATGCAATATATTATAAAACGTTGTAGAGTTAAACATTTTCTTGTTTAATAAGAAATAAAATTGACCAGACCCGTTTTATTTTTTGCACAGCTACTTACTGTGTTTCATTATTGTTTGTTAATTTATGTTATATTCTTTATTAAAGCAGAGGCATTGAAAGGATGTGCAAACTTTAAAGGTTTTGTGTGGAGGACAAGAAGAAAGACAATTTCTTTTTAAAGAAAATCTAGTGTGTATCTTCAGGGTATCAGAATCTGCTCAGGAGAACAAAAAGTCTCTTTGGGATCCTTCATCAAACTTACATCATACCTTGTTGTAACCTGAATAGCGTCTTCAAAAATGTAACATGTATAAATAGTTTTGTTACAATAAAGCTGATATATATAATTGAAATTGTTTTCCAAAAGCATGAAGTGGATTTCCACTTTTTGGGGATAGACTAGGAAGCAACTGGGCAGAACTTCAAGAAATGTGTGCTTTAAGTGTGTGTGTGTGTGTGTGTGTGTGTGTGTGTGTGTGTGTGTGTGTGTGTGTGTGTGAGTGTGTGTGTCTGTTTGTTTGTGGAGGTTTAAAATGGCGCCTGTCTGGATATTGGTCCATCATGGTTTTAAAGTACTTTTAGTCTACCAAACATTCCTGACTCACTTATTTTTTCACTTTGCTGTGCATTCTCTCTTACTCTATCTATCCATCTCTCTCTCTCTCTCTCCCTCCCTCTCCTTTCCTCACCCAGGGTTTTCACCACTTCTTTTTGCCTTGTTCTTTATGCTGTCTAGAAACTTCTCGCTGGCCAATTAGTGCTCAGTTTGTTGCAGCAAAAGACAATATGTCTGCTCCAAATCCAGAGAGCGGGCCCTAAATGCTCTCCCGAGAGATAGATAGACAAGGAGACAGGAGATTAGAAGAAAGAGGATGGTGAGATGGGGGAGGGAGAAAGAAAAACATATGAATCAGGTAAGGAAGAACATCTGAGTCCACTAAATTAACTTTACCCGTCAGCTATTAAAATACCTGAGAAAAGTGTTTGATTATCTTAAATTCTCACTTTTCATATTTTCTAAATACATGCCAGTGTGATAAGCGCTTTAATTTTATAGCATTTGTGTTATGAGATTGTAAATGTTAGTGATTTCACTACAATCTAACTATAAAGTAATAAATACAGGTTTTAAGTAACATAGAAAAAGGTTTTTCATGTGAATGGTTTGTGTGTGTTGGTGTGTAAAAATACATCATGATGCAATGTCACCAGGGAAAGATACAGTCAACCCTGACGCCAGACATCAGACTTACCCATTAGAGACAACACACTCAGAAAAAATTGTAGGGTCGGCAGATAAAAAAGCTATAAAAAACTAACTTGGTCAGACATGAGTTCAAAAGACATGTAATACACAAGTAAATTAAAAGAATAACAGCAGAAATCCTTTGCTTCCAATGTAGTGTAAGGGCTCTATAGGCCAGAGTAAAGATCAGAGTAGATCAGCACAAGATCGATCAGGAAATCATGGACTGTCAGGGCATTAGAGTATTAAGGCAGGTTCAACCAGTCATTCAGGTAGGCTAGGTATATACATCATGTATATTTAGTAAGTTTTAAGGTGATGGGTAATAGTAGGTAATAATAAGAAAGAAAAAAAAACATTTCACTATATATATATACATATATATATGTATATATATATATATATATATGTATATATATATATATATATATATATATATATATATATATATATATATATATATATATATATATATATATATATATATATATATATA